>VFXL01000095.1:0-40001 GCA_009761765.1 Phenacoccus solenopsis | reverse complement strand
TTCAAAAATGCGTTTTACGAGTAGGTAATATTTTCGTACATTTTAAATTTTACTAACTTTAAAATGAATTTTGTGGATAGAAAAGTCGCCTCTGGAAATTTGCTCCTCTAGGTAAAGGTATACCTTGTCTTTAGAGTGAAGGCAGCACAGGGAGGAAGAAATTTATGAAAAAATAAATTAATTCCATAAAGTATATTGATGAAAATCTTTGACTATATACTAGATGGACCGAGTTACGTGTAGGAAAACTGCGGTGAAACATTACATGCATCCGAGTCGGAACACTCGATGCGACTTCATACGTTGCGCANAAATGTGGAAAGGTGTGTGAACGAATGGGGTTGATGGCAACTTGTAGCTCCATTAATGAGCTTTTACCACCACTAGTCAAAACCCCAGTGACGAGTTCAGTGACCCCTTAAATACCTAAAAATCGTTTTTGAAAATTTTTTCAAATTCCAAGTACCTAACTCGTGCCCCATAAAAATGTGCAAAGGTGTGTGAACGAATGGGGTTGATGGCAACTTGTAGCTCCATTAATGAGCTTTTACCACCACTAGTCAAAACCCCAGTGACTGACTTTGGTATGTGCTTAAATTATTAGTAATAGCTCATATACATAAAATTACCTATACTCGCTTACTACATCCCTGTAGAAAATGTGCAAAGGTGTGTGAACGAATGGGGTTGATGGCAACTTGTAGCTCCAGTAATGAGCTTTTACCACCACTAGTCAAAACCCCAGTGAACGAGTTCAATGACCCCTGAAATGACCGTTAAAAATGGTTTATTTTTTTAATTGAACTACCTAACTCGAGCCCCATAAAAAGTGTGCAAAGGTGTGTGAACGAATGGGGTTGATGGCAACTTGTAGCTCCATTAATGAGCTTTTACCACCACTAGTCAAAACCCCAGTGACGAGTCAATGACTGAAATGACCGTTAAAAATAGTTTTTAATTTTTCGAATTTGAACTACCTAACTACCCCATAAAAATGTGCAAAGGTGTGTGAACGAATGGGGTTGATGGCAACTTGTAGCTCCAGTAATGAGCTTTTACCACCACTAGTCAAAACCCCAGTGAACGAGTTCAATGACCCCTGAAATGACCGTTAAAAATGGTTTTTAATTTTTTCGAATTTGAACTACCTAACTCGACCCCCATAAAAAGTGTGCAAAGGTGTGTGAACGAATGGGGTTGATGGCAACTTGTAGCTCCATTAATGAGCTTTTACCACCACTAGTCAAAACCCCAGTGACTGACTTGGTATGTGCTTAAATGGTATTAGTAATAGCATTTTACATATAAATTACCTATACGCGCTACTACATCCTCTGTAGAAAATGTGCAAAGGTGTGTGAACGAATGGGGTTGATGGCAACTTGTAGCTCCATTAATGAGCTTTTACCACCACTAGTCAAAACCCAGTGAACGAGTTCATGACCCCATAAATTACCATTAAAAATCGATTTTGAAAATTTTTTCAAATTCAAGTGTCCAACTCGAGCCCTCATAAAAAGTGTGGAAAGGTGTGTGAACGAATGGGGTTGATGGCAACTTGTAGCTCCATTAATGAGCTTTTACCACCACTAGTCAAAACCCCAGTGACGAGTTCAGTGACCCCTTAAATTACCATTAAAAATCGATTTTGAAAATTTTTGCAAATTCCAAGTACCTAACTCGTGCCCCGATAAAAAGTGTGCAAAGGTGTGTGAACGAATGGGGTTGATGGCAACTTGTAGCTCCATTAATGAGCTTTTACCACCACTAGTCAAAACCCCAGTGACTGACTTTGGTATGTGCTTAAATTGGTATTAGTAATAGCTCATATACATATAAATTACCTATACGCGCTTACTACATCCTCTGTAGAAAATGTGCAAAGGTGTGTGAACGAATGGGGTTGATGGCAACTTGTAGCTCCATTAATGAGCTTTTACCACCTCTAGTCAAAACCCCAGTGACTGACTTTGGTATGGTTAAAGCTTACTTGTGATCGCTTTTTACAAAATTGTATATTACCCACTAACTAGATCCCCTGTAGAAAATGTGCAAAGGTGTGTGAACGAATGGGGTTGATGGCAACTTGTAGCTCCAGTAATGAGCTTTTACCACCCTAGTCAAAACCCCAGTGAACGAGTTCAATGACCCCTGAAATGACCGTTAAAAATGGTTTTTTAATTTTTTCGGAATTTGAACTACCTAACTCGAGCCCCGATAAAAAGTGTGCAAAGGTGTGTGAACGAATGGGGTTGATGGCAACTTGTAGCTCAATTAATGAGCTTTTACCACCACTAGTCAAAACCCCAGTGACTGACTTTGGTACGTGCTTAAATTGGGTATTAGTAAAAGCGAGCGACTAACGGGGGTCTGGGGGCGGAGCCCCCAGCATGCAGCGCGAAGCGCTGCTACTATGAGTATGTACACCTGTGTTTAGGTGGGATTTTTTTGACGTGCTTTACATTGGTTCCTTAGTAGTGACTTTATAAGCGAGACAACATGTTGTGTTAGTCTCAAAAAATCGCCTCGATATCATGTGCATATTTATGCGCAAAGTTTCACCTCTCTGGGCATCCTTATGCTTTTTTTTTGAAGGAGAATATTCAATATCATTGAAATATCTATTCATTAGTCAACCATAATCTCTTTTATACATTTCCATAGTTTGATTAAGTTGTGTAATAATATAGGGATTTGATCGATCAATTCTGAAAAGTTATGAAGTAAAAGGTCTTAAATTAGATGTTAAGCCCGATTTTGTCTAGTAAATGCTCACTACAGTACCAGGAAAAAGGTTTAATCATGAACAGAACACCGATTTCACAAGAAATATTTCGTTTAATTTCGTACTGAAAGGTCTTATGTTACTTTTTTGGTGCATTAAAATTGCAATTTGGACTACACTGTTATAAAATAACAAACAACTATTTTTTGCTTCATAAAATAGTGAATTTTGATTATTTTTCAACCAGTTTGGTTTCTCAAAAATCCGAGTTTTTTGAATGGATCTGAGTTTACGTCATCTCTATCACCTTAAATATTCATGTTATTCTTATTAGGAAATTTCAGGTCAAGTAACCATGAGTGTGAATTTTTTTGGAGAGCTGAAACTTTTTAAGGGGTCACTTACAAGCCCAACAAATATTCTTAATCTAATGAGCAAAAAATTTCCAACTTCGCTTTTTAAGTGCTATCCTAATATACCTACAGATTTCAATGTCGTCAGCAATATTCAGTTTTCAAAAATGCGTTTTACGAGTAGGTAATATTTTCGTACATTTTAAATTTTACTAACTTTAAAATGAATTTTGTGGATAGAAAAGTCGCCTCTGGAAATTTGCTCCTCTAGGTAAAGGTATACCTTGTCTTTAGAGTGAAGGCAGCACAGGGAGGAAGAAATTTATGAAAAAATAAATTAATTCCATAAAGTATATTGATGAAAATCTTTGACTATATACTAGATGGACCGAGTTACGTGTAGGAAAACTGCGGTGAAACATTACATGCATCCGAGTCGGAACACTCGATGCGACTTCATACGTTGCGCATGCCTGAAGTCCGTTATCACATTCATGTTATTCTGGTTTGAAGCAGTACTATCGATGTCCCCTTGCCGCACTATTGGCGGGAAATAAATTTGCGCATGCGCATTTTGAATTTAGTCACGAGTGTTCTGAGAAAATCTGTGTAATGTATCACCGTTTTTGGGTTGGCATTTGCTTGTTGCTAGCTCGGTCAAAGATGAAAATACATACATCAATTCATTGAAAGTCTAGTACAAAAAGATGTTCATTTTTCATAGCTTAATTGATCTCAACTACGACACAACCAAAGACATGGTCGAAGTGTTGAGTGGTTAAACAATGCGCAGACATGAAAAGATGAAAAAAGTGATCGATGCTCAAAGTTTTTTGACCTATAACAGATTTAGTCCAGGCAATCTAGGAATTGATTAGGACATAATTGCCAGCAAAGTCCATAGAAGTAAAACTGCACAACTTCCCCCACCCCACCACGCTTGCGTTCTTCCCCAGTGTGGATATTAGCCCCCAAAACCAGTTTTTTGGCCTTAACTCGCTAAATATTGGCCCTAGGATAAAAACATGGTCTATAAAAGTTGATCTGCATCAAATTCCCGATCTAATGATCTATCAACCACCCTTCTACCTGTAAGGGGGGTGGAGCTACGATCATCCAAATAAGTTTTTTTTGAAAAATACCTACACAAATTTTGAAGGTTTTTGGCTATACCTTGCTAAAACGTCAAATTTTTGATCTAATGATATATCAACCGTTCTTTTGGGGGAAATCTTGAATAAGTATCTTACACAAATAAGATCTGATGCGTTTTTTTCTTCAAATTGAGCGACGCTCGTGAGCTGAAAAAGGATATCAACCTCTACTTGCTGGGCAAAAGGTCCGAGTGGGCTGTCCCCTCCCTCCTAGTACAAATAAAAAATTCACTCATGAAATTGTAAAATATCCTTCAAAATCGTAATAAGCACATTGCATTGTAAAGAGTGGTATCAGTTTCTTGCAAAATAAGAAAAAATTTACAATCAATTAAAAATTTTTTTGACAAAATTAAAATGGTGATACGCCGTCATCTAAGGTATCTTCTATATCTTCTTTGTTCATGCATAAGTTTGGGGTGTAATAGATACGAATACGAGGCAATATCGTTATTCCGTGGCACTTGTAGGTACCATGCTGTGTATTTCTTCAATTTTTAGCTGATTAACAAACGATAGCTATTACAGCCTACCTGATTTGGGAAGGGAAGGTCGGGGGAGGGGGGGTCTTCAAATCTTTGCGTTTCAGACCATTTGTAATCATCTGGCAAATGTCCAACTTTTTGGTATATATATATATATTTTTTTCCCCACGCGTAGCGCCGGCGAGTATTCATAAAATTCGCTCAAAATTTGGTGAGGAACTCTTCTTGAAAATGCGCAGAAGTTTTTTTTGTTTTTTCGAAAATTTCAAAATGGCGGATCACTCAAATTTTGAGGGGGCTGGAGAAGAGGCAAATAGCTCAAATTTTTCGTTTTTGATCTCATATGAAAGAGTGAGTCACGGACACCAACATATTTAAATTTCAGCTTCCTAAGTGCATTTTGAGGCGAGTTAGCAAAAACCTGTTTTTGAGAAAATTGCGTTTTTTGTGTCACTCACTTGCGCAGGCGGGTGTGGATAAAATTCGCTCAAAATTCGGTGAGGAACTCTTCTTGCAAATACGCAAAAATATTTTTTTGTTTTTTCGATAAATTTCAAAATGGCGGATCACTCAAATTTTGAGGGGGCTGGAGAAGGCAAATAGCTCAAATTTTTCGTTTTTGATTTCATATGAAAGAGTGAGTCACGGATACTAACATATCCAAATTTCAGCTTCTTAAGTGCATATTGAGAGGAGTTAGATCAAAAAACGGCTTTTTGAGGAAGTTTTGAGTCATGAAATTTCTTGAATCTTCCATATCTCCCCACCAAATCAAGTTAAAGAGGTCAAATTTTGTGTGTGAGGTTAGTTGGTGACCACAATATGACCTCTTGAATTTGGATCAAAATGGATTCAAAATGGCGGATTATCAAAATTTTGAGTAGAGCTTGAGGAGCCTCAAGTTGGTAAAAATGTAATTAATATGAATTCATATGGTTATTGGGGATAAGTTGTATACTATATCCCGAATTCACTTCCATACATGATGTTGGAGGGGGAAGGCGGGGTTACCAACCTAAAATAGTGGTGGGGGTACAGGAGGGGTCGAAAATTTTTTATTGCTGTGTCATATGATAAAATGAGCCCAAGTGACAAACGTATTTTGATTTTAGCTTCCTCAGTGATTTTGGAGGGGAGTTAGAGCAAAAAACGGCTTTTGGAGGGGAAATTGCTGCAGGAAATTTCATGAATCTTCCATATCTCATCACCAAATCGGCCTAGAATGGTCAAACTTTGTGTGTAGGATTAGTTTGTGACCAGAATATAACCACTTAAATTTGAGTCAAAATGGATCCAAAATGGCGGATTTACAAAATTTGAAGATAATTTGAGGACCCTCAAATAGTTATAATTTGAGAAATATGTGTTCGCATGATTATTTCATGGCAAGAAATACTACATTTGTGCCAAATTGAACTTCTTAAGTGTTTTTGGCATGGCTGCTTACGTTTTTTTTTTTTTTTACCAAGGACGCGCTCAGCATTAGAACTTGACACTTCTGTGGTTTCTTAGTGAGGAAATACTGTGAGAAAACGATATCAGTGATTATTACTTCCTATAATACATTTTCAGCTCACAATGTTTTACTATTATATAGGATATTTTACAATTTCATGAGTGGGTTTTATTAATTTGCACTGGGAGAGAGACCCCAATCTAAATGACTGCAGTTCCGCCCCCTTGAAGATACAAGAACGGTTGATAGATCATTAGATCAAAAATTTAACGTAGATCAATTTTCATGGACCCTGTATTTATCCTAGGACCAATATTTTAGTGAGTTATGGCCAAAAACCTTCAAAATTTGTGTGAGTATTTTTCAAAAAAACCTTATTTGGATGATCGTAGCCCCACCCCCTTACAGGTAGAAGGGTGGTTGATAGATCACTAGATCGGGAATTTGACGTAGATCAACTTTTATAGACCATGTTTTTATCCTAAGGCCAATATTTAGCGAGTTATGGTCAAAAAACTGTTTTTGGGGGGCTAAGATCCACACTGGGGGAGAACGCAAGCGCGGTCGGGTGGGGGAAGTTGTGCGGCTTTACTTCTATGGACCTCATAAACATATTCCAACAATAAAATTTTTGCTGGCAATTATGTCCGAACTCGATTATTTTTAGTGCTAATTTGCCTGGACTAATTACACCATTTGAGATCGTATAAAAAATAATAACTTCATTTTTTCATGGGCATTGTTTACTATTTGCATACTTTTTTTCGTAATACTAGATAGCGCATACGTATTTAAGTTTTTTTGCGAATCATGGAATTTTGAATCCATTCATAAAATTTTATATGCATACAAAAACATATTTTTGCCAAAAAGTGGGCTTATTTTGCATATTTACCGCATATTTGAAGTGTTTAGCGCATTATTTTTGAAAAAAAAAAAAAAAAAAAATGTTCAAAAATTATTTTTATTGAATCAGTTTTCATGAATTTTTTGAATAATTTGTCTCTTAAATGAATAAATTTTTTTGAAAACACAGGGAAAAGTTACCATATTTAAAAAATAGTATAATCTCGTTTGAAATATCTTGTTATCGCAGTGTTGAAATCAATGTTTTTTTTTGCTACCCAATTAAATCCCGGCATTTCGATATCCATATAGCACATATTTTTGCATATTTCATTGGTTTCAACCGCATATTTCTTGCGAATCATATTTTCATATTTTTAGTGCAAAAAATCATAGCGAATTAGGTAGTTCTTATTCGAAAAAATTAAAAAATCCGTTTTTAACTGTCACTTCACGGGTCATTGAACTCGTTCACTGGGGTTTGACTAGTGGTGGTAAAAGCTCATTACTGGAGCTACAAGTTGCCATCAACCCATTCGTTCACACACCTTTGCACATTTTCTACAGAGGATGTAGTAAGGACGTATAGGTAATTTATATGTATATGAGCTATTACTAATACCCAATTTAAGCACATACCAAAGTCAGTCACTGGGGTTTTGACTAGTGGTGGTAAAAGCGCACTACTGGAGCTACAAGTTGCCATCAACCCCATTCGTTCACACACCTTTGCACACTTTTTATGGGGCACGAGTTAGGTACTTGGAATTTGAAAAAATTTTCAAAATCGATTTTTAATGGTAATTTAAGGGGTCACTTAACTCGTTCACTGGGGTTTTGACTAGTGGTGGTAAAAGCTCATTAATGGAGCTACAAGTTGCCATCAACCCCATTCGTTCACACACCTTTCCACATTTTCTACAGGGGATCTAGTTAGCGGGTAAATATACAATTTTGTACAAAAGCGATTACTTGTAGGCTTTTAACCACATACCGAAGTCAGTCACTGGGGTTTTGACTAGTGGTGGTAAAAGCTCATTACTGGAGCTACAAGTTGCCATCAACCCCATTCGTTCACACACCTTTGCACACTTTTTATGGGGGCTCGAGTTAGGTAGTTCAAATTCGAAAAAATTAAAAAACCATTTTTAACGGTCATTTCAGGGGTCATTGAACTCGTTCACTGGGGTTTTGACTAGTGGTGGTAAAAGCTCATTACTGGAGCTACAAGTTGCCATCAACCCCATTCGTTCACACACCTTTCCACATTTTCTACAGAGGATGTAGTAAGCGCGTATGGGTAATTTATATGTATATGAGCGATTACTAATACCCAATTTAAGCACATACCAAAGTCAGTCACTGGGGTTTTGACTAGTGGTGGTAAAAGCTCATTAATGGAGCTACAAGTTGCCATCAACCCCATTCGTTCACACACCTTTGCACACTTTTTATGGGGGCACGAGTTAGGTACTTGGAATTTGAAAAAATTTTCAAAATCGATTTTTAATGGTAATTTAAGGGGTCACTGAACTCGTTCACTGGGGTTTTGACTAGTGGTGGTAAAAGCTCATTAATGGAGCTACAAGTTGCCATCAACCCCATTCGTTCACACACCTTTCCACATTTTCTACAGGAGATCTAGTTAGTGGGTAAATATACAATTTTGTACAAAAGCGATTACTTGTAAGCCGTTTAACCACATACCGAAGTCAGTCACTGGGGTTTTGACTAGTGGTGGTAAAAGCTCATTAATGGAGCTACAAGTTGCCATCAACCCCATTCGTTCACACACCTTTGCACACTTTTTATGGGGGCTCGAGTTAGGTAGTTCAAATTCGAAAAATTAAAAAACCATTTTTAACGGTCATTTCAGGAGTCATTGAACTCGTTCACTGGGGTTTTGACTAGTGGTGGTAAAAGCTCATTACTGGAGCTACAAGTTGCCATCAACCCCATTCGTTCACACACCTTTGCACATTTTTTACAGAGGATGTAGTAAGGACGTATAGGTAATTTATATGTATATGAGCTATTACTAATACCCAATTTAAGCACATACCAAAGTCAGTCACTGGGGTTTTGACTAGTGGTGGTGAAAGCACACTACTGGAGCTACAAGTTGCCATCAACCCCATTCGTTCACACACCTTTGCACACTTTTTATGGGGGCACGAGTTAGGTACTTGGAATTTGAAAAAATTTTCAAAATCGATTTTTAATGGTAATTTAAGGGGTCACTGAACTCGTTCACTGGGGTTTTGACTAGTGGTGGTAAAAGCTCATTAATGGAGCTACAAGTTGCCATCAACCCCATTCGTTCACACACCTTTGCACATTTTCTACAGAGGATGTAGTAAGCGCGTATGGGTAATTTATATGTATATGAGCGATTACTAATACCCAATTTAAGCACATACCAAAGTCAGTCACTGGGGTTTTGACTAGTGGTGGTGAAAGCTCACTACTGGAGCTACAAGTTGCCATCAACCCCATTCGTTCACACACCTTTCCACACTTTTTATGAGGGCTCGACTTAGACACTTGAATTTGAAAAAATTTTCAAAATCGATTTTTAATGGTAATTTAGGGGTCACTGAACTCGTTCACTGGGGTTTTGACTAGTGGTGGTAAAAGCTCATTAATGGAGCTACAAGTTGCCATCAACCCCATTCGTTCACACACCTTTCCACATTTTCTACAGGGGATGTAGTTAGCGGGTAAATATACAATTTTGTACAAAAGCGATTATTGTAGGCCTTTAACCACATACCGAAGTCAGTCACTGGGGTTTTGACTAGTGGTGGTAAAAGCTCATAATGGAGCTACAAGTTGCCATCAACCCCATTCGTTCACACACCTTTGCACACTTTTTATGGGGCTCGAGTTAGGTAGTTCAAATTCGAAAAAATTAAAAAACCATTTTTAACGGTCATTTCAGGGGTCATTGAACTCGTTCACTGGGGTTTTGACTAGTGGTGGTAAAAGCTCATTACTGGAGCTACAAGTTGCCATCATTCCCATTCGTTCACACACCTTTCCACATTTTCTACAGGGGATCTAGTTAGGGTAAATATAAATTTTGTACAAAAGCGATTACTTGTAAGTTATTTAACCACATACCAAAGTCAGTCACTGGGGTTTTGACTAGTGATGGTAAAAGCTCATTAATGGAGCTACAAGTTGCCATCAACCCCATTCGTTCACACACCTTTGCACATTTTTTACAGAGGATGTAGTAAGGACGTATAGGTAATTTATATGTATATGAGCTATTACTAATACCCAATTTAAGCACATACCAAAGTCAGTCACTGGGGTTTTGACTAGTGGTGGTGAAAGCACACTACTGGAGCTACAAGTTGCCATCAACCCCATTCGTTCACACACCTTTGCACACTTTTTATGGGGGCACGAGTTAGGTACTTGGAATTTGAAAAAATTTTCAAAATCGATTTTTAATGGTAATTTAAGGGGTCACTGAACTCGTTCACTGGGGTTTTGACTAGTGGTGGTAAAAGCTCATTAATGGAGCTACAAGTTGCCATCAACCCCATTCGTTCACACACCTTTGCACATTTTCTACAGAGGATGTAGTAAGCGCGTATGGGTAATTTATATGTATATGAGCGATTACTAATACCCAATTTAAGCACATACCAAAGTCAGTCACTGGGGTTTTGACTAGTGGTGGTGAAAGCTCACTACTGGAGCTACAAGTTGCCATCAACCCCATTCGTTCACACACCTTTCCACACTTTTTATGAGGGCACGAGTTAGACACTTGAATTTGAAAAAATTTTCAAAATCGATTTTTAATGGTAATTTATGGGGTCACTGAACTCGTTCACTGGGGTTTTGACTAGTGGTGGTAAAAGCTCATTAATGGAGCTACAAGTTGCCATCAACCCCATTCGTTCACACACCTTTCCACATTTTCTACAGGGATGTAGTTAGCGGGTAAATATACAATTTTGTACAAAAGCGATTATTGTAGGCCGTTTAACCACATACCGAAGTCAGTCACTGGGGTTTTGACTAGTGGTGGTAAAAGCTCAATAATGGAGCTACAAGTTGCCATCAACCCCATTCGTTCACACACCTTTGCACACTTTTTATGGGGGCTCGAGTTAGGTAGTTCAAATTCGAAAAAATTAAAAAACCATTTTTAACGGTCATTTCAGGGGTCATTGAACTCGTTCACTGGGGTTTTGACTAGTGGTGGTAAAAGCTCATTACTGGAGCTACAAGTTGCCATCAACCCCATTCGTTCACACACCTTTCCACATTTTCTACAGGGGATCTAGTTAGCGGGTAAATATACAATTTTGTACAAAAGCGATTATTGTAGTTTAACCACATACCAAAGTCAGTCACTGGGGTTTTGACTAGTGGTGGTAAAAGCTCATTAATGGAGCTACAAGTTGCCATCAACCCCATTCGTTCACACACCTTTGCACACTTTTTATGGGGTCGAGTTAGGTAGTTCAAACGAAAAATTAAAAACTATTTTTAACGGTCATTTCAGGGGTCATTGAACTCGTTCACTGGGGTTTTGACTAGTGGTGGTAAAAGCTCATTACTGGAGCTACAAGTTGCCATCAACCCCATTCGTTCACACACCTTTCCACATTTTCTACAGGGGATCTAGTTAGCGGGTAAATATAAATTTTGTACAAAAGCGATTACTTGTAAGTTATTTAACACATACCAAAGTCAGTCACTGGGGTTTTGACTAGTGATGGTAAAAGCTCATTAATGGAGCTACAAGTTGCCATCAACCCCATTCGTTCACACACCTTTGCACATTTTTTACAGAGGATGTAGTAAGGACGTATAGGTAATTTATATGTATATGAGCTATTACTAATACCCAATTTAAGCACATACCAAAGTCAGTCACTGGGGTTTTGACTAGTGGTGGTGAAAGCTCACTACTGGAGCTACAAGTTGCCATCAACCCCATTCGTTCACACACCTTTCCACACTTTTTATGAGGGCTCGACTTAGACACTTGAATTTGAAAAAATTTTCAAAATCGATTTTTAATGGTAATTTATGGGGTCACTGAACTCGTTCACTGGGGTTTTGACTAGTGGTGGTAAAAGCTCATTAATGGAGCTACAAGTTGCCATCAACCCCATTCGTTCACACACCTTTCCACATTTTCTACAGGGGATGTAGTTAGCGGGTAAATATACAATTTTGTACAAAAGCGATTATTGTAGGCCGTTTAACCACATACCGAAGTCAGTCACTGGGGTTTTGACTAGTGGTGGTAAAAGCTCAATAATGGAGCTACAAGTTGCCATCAACCCCATTCGTTCACACACCTTTGCACACTTTTTATGGGGGCTCGAGTTAGGTAGTTCAAATTCGAAAAAATTAAAAAACCATTTTTAACGGTCATTTCAGGGGTCATTGAACTCGTTCACTGGGGTTTTGACTAGTGGTGGTAAAAGCTCATTACTGGAGCTACAAGTTGCCATCACCCATTCGTTCACACACCTTTCCACATTTTCTACAGGGGATCTAGTTAGCGGGTAAATATACAATTTTGTACAAAAGCGATTACTTGTAAGTTATTTAACCACATACCAAAGTCAGTCACTGGGGTTTTGACTAGTGTGGTAAAAGCTCATTAATGGAGCTACAAGTTGCCATCAACCCCATTCGTTCACACACCTTTGCACACTTTTTATGGGGGTTCGAGTTAGGTAGTTCAAATTCGAAGAAATTAAAAAACTATTTTTAACGGTCATTTCAGGGGTCATTGAACTCGTTCACTGGGGTTTTGACTAGTGGTGGTAAAAGCTCATTACTGGAGCTACAAGTTGCCATCAACCCCATTCGTTCACACACCTTTGCACATTTTCTACAGAGGATGTAGTAAGGACGTATAGGTAATTTATATGTATATGAGCTATTACTAATACCCAATTTAAGCACATACCAAAGTCAGTCACTGGGGTTTTGACTAGTGGTGGTAAAAGCTCATTAATGGAGCTACAAGTTGCCATCAACCCCATTCGTTCACACACCTTTGCACACTTTGTATGGGGGCTCGAGTTAGGTAGTTCAAATTCGAAAAAATTAAAAAACCATTTTTAACGGTCATTTCAGGGGTCTTTGAACTCGTTCACTGGGGTTTCGACTAGTGGTGGTAAAAGCTCATTAATACAGCTACAAGTTGCCATCAACCCCATTCGTTCACACACCTTTCCACACTTTCTACCGAGGATGTAGTTAGAGTTTTTGTATATGTACATATTCAAAAGCGATTACTAGTATTGCATTTAAGCACGTAGCAAAATCATTTGCTTTGGTTTTTACTTGTAGTGGTGAAAGCTCATTAATGTGGGTGGATAGCACTTTCTTACTATCTTACCAAATGCTTTTTATGAGTGCATATGTTCAACATATCTTTATTTACATCTTTATGGTGTTTCTCTGCTCAATAGTTCATTCCTCTTGTTATATTTTATACTTTTTATATTTTGTTCTATAAATACACATTGCTTCATACCATATATTATGATTTTATTGATCTTAATTCTTCTCAACTTCATAATTATTCATAACAAACGATAAAACACTGAAAAACATTTATTGTGTTGAAGAAGTTGCCTATGCGCAAAACGCCTTGTTTTCAATGTTGCTCAGTTTTGCTCATATGTTTGAACGTCTTCATGTGTGCATGTGTAGTGGTGCGGTAAAGTGAATCTGTACCCCAGGTTCATATCTATCTTCCCGCACATTCTAATTGGTCATACGTCACGCCTGTAACAACCAATTAGCAAGTTGGAATGTGGTAACTTTACCTCAACTAACTCGTAAAATTAGTGATGGAAACTATCGATAGTTTTTTGCTATCGATAGTATTGTTGATGAAAAATATCACTATCGATAGTATCGATAGTATGATAAATCGCTATCGATACTATCGATAACTATCGATAGTTCCAAAATTGAAAATTGCTATTATGAAAAATAAATAAATGAAAAACTTCATGCACGATTATTATTTTTTACAAGTTTTTACATGCAGAAAATTTCTAAAAGAGAATAAATAAAGATTTAAAGAAGTAAAAAAGATCATTATTTACTTTTCGCTAGTATCTTTTTCATTTTTGATGTTTCATTTTCATTTTTCAACCTGGTAAGCATAAACCAAGCCGTTTACTTGGACTATCGAAACTATCGACAAAAATACAAAAATAGTATTAATAGTATCGATAGCCAAACGATAGTTTTATTATCGATATTTTTCGATAGTTTTTACAAAAGCTATCGATACTATCGGTAGTGCTATCGATAGTTTCCATCACTACGTAAAATAAAAACACAAATCAGCTGATGATTCAAATCACAAACAAATTTATTTAGGAAGGCAGAAATGAAACTACCTACATTTTATCGCATTCTAGACTTATGATTGGTCATTACGCGCGTAACATATGACCAATTAGAACATAGACCAGTCATTATACCTAAATACTCTATTACCAGCGAATCCTAAGCTATTTGAAAATACTCGAATTTCATTAGTGGCTCTTTGGTGCTGACGATCCGTTCGTGTGACAGGCCAAATAACAACGATTCTGATTGGAAATCAAACGGTACGGCGTTCCGCTCCTGACTCACGAGAATGTAATGATAATATAATAATAATTTTGTTCAATATTTTAGTATCGGTTATTTTATATATGATGAAAATGGTGACAACGACTATATTTTCTATGTAGAAGTTTAAAGACGTGTCAATGTGCATTATAAAACATCGATTTGGTACCACCATTCCTTGGTTACACATATTTACACTTACCCAGAATTTCCTACTTTCTTACGATATTATTTTCACTTTCTATAATTATAATAATTATGTTTTGCTGAGTCGTTTCTTTTATGTTTTTCTTGTTTTTTGTTTTTTGATGTGGCAGTACATTTGCTCACATACATGCATAACGCACAGGCATGGTAATTAAGCAACATGGGCATGTAACGGGTATGTGTTTGATAATAAGTATAAATATTCTTGCATCGATGCATACGATTGCGTAAATAATCATTTATTTGTACTTTTTATCATAATAAAGTAATATATGTCGTTCAGTTACTTATGGAAAATTATGTATCTAGCTAATTTACATTCAATTTTGAATATTTTAGCGTATAGATGCTCTCTTCAACCATAGAATAATAATTATTATTATTTTCTTGTTATTTTCAGTTAGCCAATGAAATGATAAAATTTAGACGGAGAATGCGGTTTTATAAAATTTTGAAATGCCTATTTTGCATTGTTCGAATATCATATTTATGGCTAATCTAACAGATATTACCGTACGACCCTCTTCTTTGATACCACCCAAAGCTACATTCGATTCACCTGGTTCTGGTTTGGACACATCTACTACAAATGGCTTGGAGGATCTACAGAAACATTTGTTGAGTGATGTAAGGATTCATTTTCTTTCGCGTTCTTCAGTTACAAAAGTCCCTGTTATTACTAACCTCATGATGTAGTATGTGATTTATTTTATTTTATCCTTTCGATTGATGGTTTTATTAGTGGACTTTACTTTTAAAGTAAATCCACCGGTAATTGCCCGCTCAAGTCCTCAGTTCAGATTGTGTGCCTTGTTCCTGTAGTTCCAGTTATGCTATGTAGTTGATGTCATTCCTATAGAGTGAGAAGATGGGTATAATCTAACCACTTATCACTCCAATGGGTTCAAAATGTAAGGAAATGAAATCCGAACAACTTTTATCCTTACATATACTCGCGAAAGTTCATCCCAGAAGTCCAAAAGCTCAAAATATTAACTTTACAGACTTTTATAAATCGCGTACCACCCGTAGAAGAACATCGAAATACCGCTCGAACGAAAGCATATAGCGTGTAGATGCGCATGTTTAAAAAAAAAAAAAGTTGAAAAAGCTCGTAGTAGACTCAAATTTCCAATAAACGTCTTTTATAATTCATTTTATCGATGCATTACTTGGATCTCTCCTTGTCTAATTTCATAGCAAACGCATCTCATGTTCGTCCAAAAAAAATCAATATCCATTGATCTTCGACCTCCTCAGCGCATAAATCTCAAGTAGCTTAAATAAGAGTATTTTGAATTCGTTGTGTGGTAAAATTGATTCAAGATGTCCGTATTTTAGGCAGGGGTGGGAACTTAAATGAAAAATTTAGGTTCCAGTTCCGAGTTCTTTAAAAATTCAAAGGGGCGACGAAGTTCATAAACTTATTCAAGGGTATTTTGCATACTTATTTTTCCATATTTCAGTAAATACGCATGTAATTTTATTGATGCTCGAGTTTGTTAGAATTTCTCAATCTTGAAGGAGGATAACTTATAAAAAGACGCAGGATTCAACCTTACAATTTGAAACTCTTTAAAAAGGAGAGCTACAACTGAGGACTGTTTTATTTGATATTTAATTATTGCCACTTGATTAATATTCAATAAAATTTATTAATTTGTTTTATTATTTACAATAAATCAATTCATTTTTTTGTTTATGTGGTTTTATATGCTTTCTTTTATAAAGGATAAAGTATAATAAGTCGCGTGGTATAGATAAGAAGTACCATTAAGTGAAATATGGCAATAGGTGTAGTTCGACTGTTGTAAACTTCGTCGCAACCGCGTTTTAGTATGTGTTCCTCACAGCGAATCCAAAATACTTATACCGGGTGGGTACTTGATTCGAGCACCGCAAGCGCAAAAATCTTTCTCTCATAGAAATAAATTACATATTTGAATGATATTAAGAACAATAAATGGCATAAATAATATTTATTTAATGCTTAAAAGTGTTTATCAATGAAATACACAATTTTAATTTATACTTTCATTATCAAAAATACATATATGTTTTGAATTTATTCACCTTTTAGTTAATTTTTTCGCTTGGGTGCTCGAATCAAGTGGTCACCCGGTATTATAGCCACTTGAGAGAGATTTTTGCGCTGAAGACATCGAAGATTATTGGGATGCATGGTATATGGTCAGTGATGGGCACGCTCCGGAAAAAAAAGAGCGCGCTCCGCTCTTCGCTCCAAGTGAGAAAAAAAGAGCGCGCTCCGCTCTCGCTCCAAGTGAGAAAAAAAAGAGCGCGCTCCGCTCTCGCTCCTGGAGCGGTCAGGAGCGGTCGGAGCGCCGCTCTTTTCAAGTGAATTTTGGTATATAGATATTTTGGTCGAATTTAAACCTATTTTTATTAATTATTTTTCGATTTAATCAATTTTAGTGAGTGGTGAACTGGTGAAATGGTGAATCTTGATTTATGAGTACCTATAACATGAGGATTTAATACCGTGCGCACAACTAATTCTTTACACATCAACGTAAAAATCTGCTAAAAACGCATTTTACATGATTTCAAAATCAATATTAAAACTTATTAAAACTATATAGAATTATTTTTGACACCAATTTCTTATCAAGTAATACTATAAAACTGATTAGAACTATAAATCAATCCACAGTTTCAAGTTGTAATGTTATTTCAAAATTACATGAATTGATTTTTGTAACTTTTTTTGCCGGTGTGTAATAAATCAATTGCGCGCACGGTATAGAAAGAAACAGTCTAATAAATAATAATTATAAAATAAAAAATTCAAATATTCATTTATTGAAACGTTCCAATGATAGAGGAGCGTTATCAGAGGAGCGCGCTCTTTTCTTTAAATTTCCGCTCCAGGCTGGAGTACTCCGGAGCGCGCTCCGGTTGTTGTAGTTGTATTAAAAAAAGAGCGCGCTCCGCTCTCGCTCCGGAGCGAGAGCGGAGTACTCCGACCGCTCTTCCGCTCCCAACCGGAGCGTGCCCATCACTGTATATGGTCTACAAGTATAACCTTAACACAGTGCACTGCACTGATGATAGTACTCTATAGGTACAAGTAATCACTTGAACGATAGCTGGTTGAAAATTCGTCTACATATTTTACTAGGTCTACAAATAACTGCACTCTTTGACTGTAGTAATATATAGTCAAAGACTGCACTTCATGAAAAATTGCGAGATCTGGTAAATAGATCTTATAATCTTGTAATGCTGCTTATTCATAAAAAGATCTTGTTTTGTGCGTAGTTTATGTATATATTTTTTCTTCTTTTTTTTTTCAGAAATGGAGACAATTATTTGATAAGGTAATTAATTTTTTCTGTTATTATTTAATAACCTTGAGTATTACAAATGGATGAAAGTTGCATGTTTAGGGGCGGATCTAGAGGGGCTTTATGGCCTTATGGGAGGTGATTCATCCTCCCTTCATTATTTTGAGCAGCCGGCAAAATTAAACGAAGTCGGCGTATTCAGTCAATACTCGCATAGAAAAAGATATAATATAATCGAAGAAACGGCTAAAACGAGATTAAACTGTGTGGGAGAGTCAAACTTGAACGTGTAAAATTTGCAATTCTACATAATCATATTAAACCAAATTCTAGTGTGTGTATTCGATATCTCTGCGCACTTCTCACTCTCGTAATCTGCTTAGAATCTGAGTCAAATTTTAAACCTAACTCCAGAGTAAAGGGTCGTAGTCTGAGTCAAAATTTTCAGATAACTACTGTTCATGGTAAGTACGGTAATAAAAAAAAAAATACCCTCGAAACTTAGATTTGAAAGCCGAAGTGGCTCTGGAGTCAAGAATTAGAGTCAGAGTCTAAGTCAAATGTTCATCCTGACCCCGGTATTGAGTTGCAGTTGGAGTTCGACTTCTAGCTTTTCTCCAGAATCAAAGTGGAGTCGAGTTATGTTTGGAAAAATGTTCCCAAATCTGGGGTTAGTGTCGGGGTCAACCTTTCAGATTGACTACGGAGTCATTTTGGAGTCGGAGTTGGGCTCTGAATTTACTACGGAGTCAAAGCGATGTTGGAGTAAAATGTTCAATCTGACTCCAAAGTCAAAGGTCGGAGTTGGAGTCATATTTTTAGGTGACTCTTGGTCCTTGCTCACCAGTATACTAGTTGTAAACTGTAATGTATGACGTCATCTCATAATGAGAGATAAGTGCATGGTTGGCAACGGCGTGATAGTCGGTGTTGGAAGTTTTTTGTTGGTGTTTATAATGGAATCGCGAAATACATTGAATTAATTTTTCGATTTGTTAAATTAATTGTTATGAAAAAAAAATTGGGTACCAAGGAGCTTGCAAAAATTAAAAAAAAAAAATTTTAACACAAAACTAGTTAAAAAAAAATGATTCAAGCGATTATTTACAGGATGCAATATTTCGCCACACTAGTTGGCATCTTCGGGTGTAATCTTTTTTTTTCTCTTTGATAATGCCGACTAGTGCGGGGAAACGTGGTGTGAATAATTACTTAAATAGTTTTTTTAAAACGAGTTTCATGTTGTTTTTTTAAAAAAGTTTTTACTAATTAAAATTAGTTATAGTTTTTTAATATAATTATGTATAATAGATGACTAGTTGATTGAAGCACCCAAGCGACGAAATTAGCTAAAAGGTGAATAAATTTAATACATATTTTCTGCAAAGAAGGTATAATTTAAAATTTTACATTTTATTGATAAACACTTATAAGCATTAAATACATTTAATTTATGCCATTGATTTTCATTATTCATTTGGAATGGCGAGAAAGTCAGCAAATTTTAGTACCTTTCAGTCGGAAAATTTTACCATATTTTTAGTCGACAAATAATGGCTTTCACCCCCCCTCCCCCCTCCCACCAAAAAACTCTAGATCCGCCCCTGTGCATGTTTAAACTTATTATGATGTGATTTAGGTGATGTTTTGGTGGTAATATTGTTCATTTACTTTTTTCCAAAGCTGGAGTAATAGGTTGATGCTTGAATTACATAATATTTGTTCATAATTCTTCACAGTATGATCCTGAAGGATTTGGGGAAATACCTTGGGATGAATTTGTATCAATACTTCACACAGCTGAATTCACTGCAGTAATAGATTCCAATAGGAAGAATGTTCTGGTCGAAAGAGCTAAAGAAAGAAAAAACCCAGCTATTACTTTTCAAGATTTTGTTAACATAGTAAGTAAATACTTCAAAGGGGGTGCTTTATGCTTACATTTTGATAAGAAGGTTTTAAAAGAACTTCTGCATTTTGACAGCCGTTCATATCTGAATTTTCATCGCGGAGTTAGATTACAAAAAACGATTTCAACCACTTTTAACAGAAACAGCCAATTTAAGATTCGTTATTTATTTGTGAATTTCAGATTTTTTCAATTTCTTTTATTCGTTACATTTTTGGAAAAAGACGAACGCGGTTAAAGTTCAAATTTTTGATAAATTATTCCTATGCTGAGTAATTGACACTTGAAGTTTACCTAAAATCTCATATTTCAACTCATCATAAATTAAAAATAAAGGTATTTCTTTAAAATATCTCCATTACACCGTGTTCGTAAAGAATCAATAAATAAAATATAACAAATCGTGATCACCTATATACTTTTTTCGCCAATAAGTCATGGATCTAAATTGACGTTCAAACGAACCTTTTTCCCCCAAGAATGAAAATAAAGAGCATCCTCTTAAGTTTTTTCCTATACATCCGTAGTATGAATATGTCTGATGGATATTTCTATCGCGTGGAAAATGAATATGCCTGTCGGAATTGAACTTTCCTAGTAGGCTCTTGAGGTCTTTGGTATCACTGTAATCAGCTCCTCTTCTTCGAAAGTTGAGACCCTCATCTCTAGTTACTCGTTTGTATGTGCATCGTTGGTGCAAGTTTGTGCAGTCCATCTTTCATTAGTTGAGTTTTTAATAAAAAACCAAGCTATTACAACGTACCAAATTTTAGAATAAGGATTGGGCGGAGAAGGAATCTCAAATGTTTTCGTTGCCAACAATTTGTAATTGATTTAAAAGTTTTCATTAAAATGTGTATATTATTTACGCTTATACAGCTCGACCTTTTTACCTCCAAATTCGCAATGATTCGACCAACACACATCCAAAACCAAGCTGGAGTGGTCGAAGCCTGATGAGGTGATCTCGACTCTACGATTTTTTCAGCCTTTTTTCAGAAGGGTGGAGGGTGGTAAGATATTTTTATGTTCCACACAATAGTAGTCTATAGGCGAATGTTCGTACTTACTTTATAGTTATATATACTGTCGATAATTAGTTATTGTTGACATTAACCAAAATGGCCAATTGAAGGGCAGTTAAAGTAGTAAATATCTTCTTTAACTAGTCATTTTCGACAACAGCGGTTGATGTATCATTAAAGGCGATAATTGCTTAATACTTAGTATATCGTTTAGATGATTCAGTAAAATTGTAATGCTATTAACTTATAGAAGTGATGAGTTTGCATGTAGTAATGAAAGCTGATGTTCTGCTTGAGCGATGGACAATGGCGAAGGGTTTATTTGGTGTCATTGCACCAGAAAATAGGATACAAAACGTTACTTATGAGTCAAAAATACAATCTTATATAATTCCAAGGGCCACAACAGTACGACATGTTGGAATAAATAATCAACATCGATCATCTCCTTTTTAGAAGACTTTACTTTTCAAGTAAATCCGCTATTGCGTTCACTCAGTTTTTTAGTTTGTTTGCTTCTTTCTTTCTTTCTTTATTTTTTTGTTTTTTTCTTCGCGTTCTCGCGCGATAACTCGAGTAGAAGTGATCGAATCGAAACCAAATTTGGAGGAAGGATTGGGGTAGTTGAGTTCTCGAGCTGATTAGTTTTTGGACGTGATCGGGCGTGAGGAGGCGTGTGTCAAAGTTTTCTGATTCTCGCGCGATAACATGAGTAAAAGTTGACGGATCAAGTTGAAAGTTAGAAGAAAGGTGGGGGTAGTGGTACTCTGAAGCTGATTAGTTTTTGAACGTGATTGGACATGAGCTTGCATAAGCAGGCGTGAGTTGAGTTTTTTTTTTGGTTCTCGCGCAATAACTAAGATAAAAGTTGATAGATTGAACTGAAAGATGGAAGAAGTGTAAGATTAGTAATCATTAAAGGCAATTAATGTTTAAGCATGATGGGACCTGAGTTGGCGTGAGAAGGCGTGAGTTGAGCTTTTTTGTGTTCTCATGATAAGTCGGGAAAAATTGATCAGAATGATTAAAAGATAAAAGAAGTTGGCGATTGAACAGTTTGAGAGATTATTAGTTTCATGAGGTGATGGGACGTGAGTTTTGCGTGAAGAGGTATTCGTTAAGGTATTTCCATTCTCCCGCGATAACTGTAGCAATACCTGATGGATCGAGTTCAAAGTTGGTGAAAGGGTGAGGATAGTGATGCTTCAGAGCTAATTAGTTTTTGTGGATGATCAGGCGTGACGTGGTGTGAGGAGGCATGATTTGAGGATTTTGGTTCCCGCATGATAGCAGGAAGGAATGGTTGAGCGTTATAAATGATGAGATATCTAATTTATCAGAATGTGTGATCATTAAATAAAACGTGATGTCACGGGTATTGCTTTTGTGTCAAAAATTTATCAGAATGTGGTGTGAATGGCTGAAAGAGTAGGCGTAGTAGTCTTGGAATTTAGTGTTTCCTGGACGTGAGTGGATGTGATTTGACGTGGTGACATGACGTGACGGGGCTTGAGTCGAAAGTGATCGACATCAAATTGGGGGGATGGGTAGAGTACGCATACTTCCAGCGATTATTAGTTTTTCATCTTGAGGAGGAATAATTTATTATGAGGTCACGTTTTTTTATGAACATTCGTTCTCTTGCTGTAACTAGAGTAAAACTTAATACTCACAAAACTATTAATCTCTCAACCTATTCTACCCCCAATTTCTTTTATCTTTTAATCATTCTGTTCAATTTTTCCCCACTTATCATGAGAACACAAAAAAGCTCAACTCACGCCTTCTCACGCCAACTCATGTCCCATTATGCTCAAACATATCACTAACCTTACCTTTCTTCCATCTTTCAATTCAATAACTATCAACTTTTATCTTAGCTATTGTGCGAGAACCAAAAAAAAACCTCAACCCACGCCTCCTCCCGCAAACTCACGTCCGATCACGTCCAAAAACTAATCAGCTTCAGAGTACCACTACCCCCACCTTTCTTCTAACTTTCAACTTGATCCGTCAACTTTTACTCATGTTATCGCGCGAGAATCAGAAAACTTTGACACACGCCTCCTCACGCCCGATCACGTCCAAAAACTAATCAGCTCGAGAACTCAACTACCCCAATCCTTCCTCCAAATTTGGTTTCGATTCGATCACTTCTACTCGAGTTATCGCGCGAGAACGCGAAGAAAAAAACAAAAAAATAAAAAAGAAAGAAAGAAAGAAACACTGAGTGAACGCAATAGCGGATTTACTTCAAAAGTAAAGTCCTCTAAAAATGATATTTGAAATCACAAATTTTTTTGTAAATACTTGAATTATAGATTATAGTACAGTATAACTCATAAATTTGAACAAGGATATATCTTATCACCTCATCTTAATTTGAAGAAATTCGAGTATAAATTTTGTAATATATTCGGTAGTTGGTACTGATATGAGATGATATTGAAATAAGTGAAATTTCGAGAGATCTCAGTCCATCAGCCACTATCCTTATATCTAGCTAATCCGTATCTTTAGACTCTAACAGATACAAGTGTACAAAGCTGAAAAAAGTGTGAAAATGTTTAAAATGAAGAATTGAAAACACAGGGTTGACTCTTTTTTTAAATGCATTTGCCCTACACTGACTGCACATTGTGTACATGCCTAGAGATTAAGAAATTGTAAGTTTCTAAACATTTATAAACTTTTATTTCTTCTCTTGTGTAGAAGATTTGACGTTCCGGAAAATATTTATAAATATTAATTTTGCCAATCTTCAGAAAACAAACTACACTCTCATTAAAGGTAATCAACTTCAGATTTACGTATGTTACCGAATTTTTCCAAAATATATGGATCAATATTCAAATTAATGTCTCGTAGGTTTTCGTTGAAAATATATCTTTCACTTCCTTATTAATCCTCACAAGACATCATATAACTCGCAACATGATGTCAAAAATGACATATGATAATTTGGCAACGTAATGTGAAAAACGACAAGTTTATTTATTGGTACAAATTTGTTAATCTGTTTTTACCGTCGCGCAATCGATGCATATTTTTACCTTCGAGTGATGTTCTCCACAAACTGGTCCATCGCATAAGTCACAGTAAGTAGTTGCTCTTCCGCTTAAGCTAGGACTCAAACAACACGCCCTCGTTGGCCGTGAATATACTTCACGTTCTGCTGCAGTACAGTAGTACAGTTGTTGTTTACCGCCTCCAGCTTTTCCGATAAATTTATGAATTTGTAGCCTAAGTCTTAAGGGAATGTGCAGATTCTCCTTTTGGCATCTGAACTGTGGTAACGCAAACTGTATCGAAAGTTGTTTTAAAAAGTCTAAGCGTCTAATTCTGGTTCTTTTAGCCTCTTTATCATGAACGCATTATATGCCACAGCATCCAAAATGAAAAAAAACATTTCGTTGTCCACAGTTTTACTGCAGCGTTGAATGAATCCATTCCACCTTTATGGATATTATAGTCCTGTATCACGATGCTCTTATTAGTAATGCTATCGATTTCTATGAACTTATGCGCGCTACTTGGAAGTAATACAAGTTTTCTAAGTTTTTCAGCGTATGAAACTATCATTCTGTCCTTTTGGAAGGCAAACTAGGTTAACTAAACGAGCTACTTGCGCCGATCGCACAAATCAAACGTTATCGCGAAAAAATAGGTAATAATATATTACCAACATATTCCCGGCCCTGACCATCTATAGCCTGAGCATAAACAAAATAATAGCTAAAATTAAAATAAATAATAATAAAAATTATTACAACCTTGATGAAAAAAATAAAAAATAAACAAAAAGTGAAAAAAAAATTTTCGACTGTCCATCTATTGAGATTTCAATCGTTTGGAAGATGTTGTTGGAATCAAGGAAGCAACGAGTAATTCGAGCCAGTGGCCATTTGACCGACGGTTGGGCTGTCTCTTTGTAAAGTACAATTTGACCCTCTGAGAGATTAAGCTGCACATCCATCCTCTTAGTTCAGGATCGGAATTGGTTCATATAATCGACCGACCAAATTCTCCTAAAGTCCTTTATGTGTCGACAGTTGGCACAATATTGAGGGGATAATTTAATAGTACCACTGGTGGATGGTTCAGGTAGGGTTGTTAGATTACAACCAATTAGAAAGTATTCTAGGGTAAGAACTTTGTAAAGATACCAACAAGAAATACCTATTGATGCCCCTACCTAATCTGTATAGCGCAAATGAATGCGCCCGAAATATTTAATAGCGCAAACTAATGCGTTGGAAGATTGTTAGCGCAAATTAATGCGCCTAAAGGTAGCACTAAAAATAATAGCGCTAAAAGCGCATAGGTTACTTACTGTATTAGTGTATAATAAGCGCTTGGAGCGCCGGAAATGAACACTTGTACTGAGAGAAGTTTTTTATTAAAGTGAATAGTAGTAAGACTAAAACAATAGTGAGCTCGTGGCTCTTTATGTACTCGTCGATTCAGGCAACCTTTTTTTGGTGGCCAATTATATTTAAATTTTGTGGCCGCATAAGAGTGAAAAAAAGAGTTTCTTTTTTAGGATCTGGAATATTGGTCACCAACAGCCAAGCATTTGTGGTGTTACAACTTCTTCGATGGGTTCGGATGATTTATGATACGCTAAGGGTCTAGAATTGAGCAGACCTTCGATTTGAATTAATAGAACGCGCAGCTCATTTTCTGTGAAGGTTTGACCCTTTGTAACAATCGGAATAAAGCGTTTAGCGCTCTTTACTGCAGATTCCTAAATACCACCACAATGCCGTGTATGGGACGGATTAAACCGCCAATCTATTTGATTTTTGACTACATATTTTGAAATATCATCATTTCGAAAGTTTAGGTTGAGGTATCGATCAGTACCGAGAAAATTGGTACCATTTGCAGAATAAATGGTTTTAGGCATTCCTCGACGAGCTGTGAAACATTTCAATACATTTAGAAAATCTTCGGTCGATAGGGATGGCGCAACCTCAACATAGACAGCACGTGTTACCATACATATGAATATTGCAGCATACCGTTGGTGGCGCGTTTGATACCTCGTATGTGCAAAATACAACTTTTTTCAGAAGAAGCAAAAAACTGTTTGGAATGAATTCAAGGCCAAATAAAAATCGGGAAAAATTGATTGTACCTACTTTATGATGTCTTCGATATATTGTAATAAAATATTTTCCACTAAAGTGCAATGAACTGGGTTTTTACAGATTTTGTGCACATAAGAGGTATTATTTATGTACATAAGAGGTATCAATTAATTTTTTTAATGAAATATTCTGCAAAGAAATAGCTGAAAAAGTTGAAAAAAATACATCGCGTAAATTCTGAGTCAAGTTTACATCTCCTCTCTGGTAAAAATCCTAGCTCCAGTGCTACTTCGTCCGTAAAAATTGAAATCCAAGGTTGAAAATGTTTTATTACGAGTATAAAAAGACAAAAACTCACTAAAATTCGAAGTTAAAGAAATAAAAATGGAACAAAATTAATTAAAAAAATAAAAACATATTTCAAGAATGAGGTAAGGTATCATAAAAATGATGATGATCAGATAGAATTATAAGCTTCATTTCTTGTTAATGCTTAAACTTACTCTTGTCAATGGGTAAAGCAGATTTATATAGCAATGGCACGTTTTCGATATTAGCTGCTCCTTGGCGTCTTGCTGGAATAGGTTTGAAATCATCGTTGTAATCTAAATCGTACATGATACTTCCATTTGGCTCGTACAAGAGCTGACGAATATCACATACCACGGGATCTCCTACCTTTTTACCCGGACGGAGCGACGAAACATTACATTTAGATTCATAATTTTTAAAAAACGAGAAATCGAGGACATTTATATTATATGGTTGCTGTGGTTGAACCAGGCGCATTCGAGCAATGTAGTCACTTGGTGAGAATATCGGAGGTTTGAAGTAGTGTTCTGTGGCACTATGTACCGAATTACACGGCATCATGGTGTGCCCTTTCTCCAAGATGAGCTGCCGTATGGTTAAATTGTACATTACGGATACACTGCTTAAGGCACTTGCCAGTACTTTGTTGCGGTTTTGGTAGTTATATCCATCAGAAATCAAAATCATCGTTTTGTATTGAGTATGACGACGTGTGATGTAATCGACCAAACAGGAAACGAATTCATTGGCTGTTACGCCGCCGCTTGATTCATGCCATACATATAATTCAACGTGACCAGTATTTTTTTCATAGATGGTAAAATTGTGAAGTTGTAACTTTTGCTTATAATAGGCACAGCTGGCATTAGTTTTGGGACATAACAGTACACTTTGTAAGTCCATCGAAATTACCAAGGTATCTCCGTTCGCATGATTATCTTCAAATAATTTCTTTTTGGCACGAGCTCGGGTTTTTTTCTCACGATGGAGAGTAAATTCTTCGTCAGATCATTAGAATCACTAGACGAAGATTCATTTTGCACACTATTATCTCGTACCCAGGTTCGGAACATATCTTCGCCCAGGTTTAAAGTTTTTAGAAAAAATTTGCGGCAAACTTTTATTTTTTCACCTTTTTTATTCTTTAAAAAAATGGTATGACCTTCATTTTTCTTCACAGCAACTGCTTTTGTTGAACGACGACGTCGTATGATTTTACTTGAAGACACCAAACCTCGAACGAATCCCTTTTTTTCGTCCTACGATAGAGTTGCCCAAAACTTTGAGAAGGCCTGTTCGCGATCTTCTTCAGAAAACGTGCCGCACATGAACGATCGATTACTTTTCATGATAAGCGAAGTATGGGAACAGCGAGTAGGAGACATCTTACGTTGGTTTCTCCCAACACGATGCACTTTATTGTCATCTTTTGTACTCCGTTGATAACCAATATAAGATTTACCGAGTACACGATCACCAGCGGATTTTTTATATGCCTTGGTTATAGCTTTTTATAAAGACTGTTCCAACTCTTTTTCAAGCTGTGTGAAAGGTAATGTTGAATCAGCTTCATTACTAGTAGATGCAGATGGCGGTTCAGTTATTGCAGATTCAGTTATCATGGTCTGCTACGTTATTTTCATTAACCTGGTGAATTTCAGCAACATTTTCAATGTTTTCATCTGTTAATGAAATAAAAACAGAATAGAAAAATAAATGTATAACTTGATGTAAGCAATGAATCACATAATTTCATAACCGCACCATTAGTCACTGTTGCAATCAAATTGATAGGAAATTCATTACTTATGAGATCTTGAGAACTCTGGATAACCTTATCACAAGCGTTTAGCAATAGCTCATCATCAATATCATCTCCTATCAGCAAGAAGAAAGAATAATCAGCACCTTGATTGAAATAATGAATCTCAGTTCATTACTTCACAGTCATACCATAATAATTAAGAGCTACATCGGAATTTGCAAGAATTACACTATCAACCATCATCATTTTGTAATGTAAGCTTCAAAAGAAGCAGAGATCTCTTACCAGCCATAACAAGATAGCAACTGGTTTCAAATTATTTGTACACCCTAATGCATTATTTTTTAATTAGTTTTAAATTAAAATTGAAATTGATAAACCACAGACATTAATACGCCGAAAAACACCACGCTACATCGTTATTGTAATTGTTATCATTTACACATAGGAGGTTTTTGGAACCAGTGATAGGTACTGTTGCACAAAAGAGGTGTATTTCAGCGCTCTCTGGTGGAGAAATATGCAATTACGCACATAGTAGGTATTTTCAATCGATGCGCATCACTGAGACGAAGCCAGTGATATCAAAACCTTATTTTGGCAAAAAGTGTCACATACGAGGTATCAAACGCGCCACCAACGATACGCTTTCGCATATTTTACCACTCTGTGATAATTATATTTGGACGGCATTACGCAACAATGTTCTAAGTGCGATTTTCATCAAAAATGAGATTCCTACATTTTTGAAATCTGTATAGCATCCTAATTAACATACTAAAATTTTAATAATGAAAAACTGTTCTTTTTAATTTAAAAACGGGAATGAAGTAACTACAATCTTATAATAACAGTTTTCAATTTCGCAACATTGACCTGAAGTACCTAGTTGTATTTTCAAACGCGTATTTTTTCTTGAAAAATTCATCTGTTGTTTATTTTTGTTTGTTGTGATCGTCTTTGTGATAAACTGATAAGCTGACCCATGTTTAAACCAACATCAATAAACTTGTTCAAACATAAATTTATTTTGTAAATTACAAAACTGACAAAAGAAAATTTGATGCGTCCATTAAATGAGTAAAATTAGTGGTATAAGTACGTAATATTTACCAGAAGATGTTTCATTACTTTCGTTACCACATACAGGTTTGTTTTACAATGAAAACGTCAATTGAAATAAATTAAAAATTATAAAAATCTCGCTGACGCGTTTCGGCATACTGCCATCTTCGGAGCTTGATATGAAACTGCCAAAAACCTGCGGAAAAAATACTGTATTGCACAATAGTGCTTAATTATATTAAAATCTATTCATTGAAACACGCAATTTTTGAACATTTATATTTCATTTCCATTATCCAAAGCAGAACAAATTTTACAAAAAATTGGTGCTAGTATACAGGATATATGAAGAGAAATGATAAAAATAGTGTATAAAATTAAAGCGTAATATGGTAATTTTGATAGTCATTTTTCAGGTGACTAGGAAAATTGCCTGATGTTCACTTGTATTTTGAAACATTTTGAAAAACCCCCGCTTCCCCTTTATTACTTATCATCTACATTAGGTGAATACTAGCAAATCAAGCTTTCCTCCAAAGAAGTCGTAGTTGAGATTTGGTAATAGAAATTGCCAAGACTTATCTGAAGCTACGACTGCACGCGTTCACCAAATGTGCATAACAAAAATATTGCACCAACACAAGCATACAACATTAATTAAACTATTTTAAAAAATGTTATTAGAATAATTTATTTTTTTACCAGAATAAAAAATTTTTATAAAATTCAAAAGCTCTACAACTCCACTTATCCTGAATTTTATCAAGTATCATACAAAACATGACCTCACGTAATTTAAAAAAAAAAAAAAACAATAATATTTCAGACAATTTCTTCCAAAAAACGTGACGTCACGTCAAATTTTACTTCCTCACGTTCGACACGCTTTCGAGGATGACCAACTCTTCTTCTTATCCTTCTCCTTCGGTTCGGAGGCTGGCTATACTCATTTTAGAGATTCATATTTTAAATTATTAATTAAAATTACATGACGTCACATTACATCATGCTCATTCAACTTCAAAAATCAATCAACCTTAGAAATCTACTCAATCTACCACTCCTCAAAATTTCGAGTCGATCTGTCGAGTTTTACTCTAGTTATAGCGAGAGAACGAACGTTTACAAAAAAAAAACGTGACCTCATGATAGATCATTCCTCCTCAAGTTGAAAAACTAATAATCGCTGAAAGTCTGCGTACTATACCTATCCTCCCAATTTGGTGTCGATCGCTTTCGACTCAAACCCCGTCACCTCATGTCAAATCACATCTACTTACGTCCAAAAAATCCTTATTTCCAAGACTACTGTAACGCCTACTCTTTCAGCCATTCACACCACATTCTGATAAATTTTTGATACAAAAGCAATAACCATGACCTCTCGTTTCATTGAATGATCACACGTTTTGATAAATATGATATCTGATTATTTATAACGCTCAACCATTCCTTCCTGCTATCATGCGGGAACCAAAAAACCTCAAATCATGCCTCCTCACGCCACGTCACGCCTGATCACCCACAAGAACTAATCAGCTCTAAAGCATCACTATCCTTACCCTCTCACCGACTTTGAACTCGATCTATCAGGTATTATTAAAGTTATCGTGGGAGAGTGGAAAAACCTCAACGAATACCTCCTCACCCAAAACTCACGTCCAATCACCTTATGAAACTAATAATCCCTCAAACTATTCTACCGCCAACTTCTTTTATCTTTTAATCATTCTGTTCAGTTTTACCCGACTTATCATGAGAACGCAAAAAAGCTCAACTGACGCCTTCTCACGCAAACTCATGTCCCATCATGCTCAAACATTAATTGGCTTTAACAGGGGCGTGCTCAGCCATTCGGGGGCCCCAGGATAAATATCTTGTAAAGGCCCCGAGAGTCGGTAGGCCCCCCTCGTTATAATTTTCAACTTTTTTTGAGTGGATTGGAAACCTATACAAAGAAGCAAAAAATGTTGATATAGAGATTTATAAAATTTTTAATTTCTTAATTTTTGAATTTTGATAGGTATAACATTGATTTTCACTCAACTTTAGAGATTATGTCCAAATTGCCAAAAGAAAAAAAATAGCTCACAATTTTTTAGAAATTTATGTATGAAGATAAATTAAGTAAAATTTCCCGATATGGCGATATAAGTGGGTACCTACTAGGGTGGGTCGATTTTCACTTTTTTTGGAAAATTAAGAATGTACCTAGTTCAATGGTTGCAAAATGATCCCAATAGAATGTAAAAAAAATTTCAGCCCTCTATGTCAATATTTACCCCTCCCATAATTGAGTCAAAGTTTGTAAATAAGCAAATTTTTTCAAAAAATTTCAAAAAATTTTGTTAGACTTATTTAAATTTTTTTTTTGCGTTTAAACATCATGTTTTGCCTTCCCAACTTCGAAAAAAAATTAAAATGCCAATTTTTCCTCCATCCAGAGGTTCCCAAAATACCTAAAATATGTGCTAAAATACCTTATTTTACCTGTTTTTCCATTTTATTTAATATCATTTATTAGCTCTTAATAATTAATTGATATTGTGTAAAAGATAGTAGCTGAGTACAATTATGTGGTATTCCTCAGTATTTAAGCTCAGACAATACATATATTGGTTCATTTTCACAATAAGGGGTCTCCAAAATGGTCATTGTATGAGTAATTACAATTTACCATTTCTACCTAGCTAAGAGTTACTTAATACTCATACTTACAATATTCAATGATTCAATTGGCAAATAATTGCACAGCTCTTTGCTTTATACCAGAACTCACCACGCGGAGGTGGCTGTGCATCGAGTTCCTCCGGCCAGCCGGGTAATAGGCAAGAACTTACCGAATTATTCAAATTTTGAAATCTTTCTTAAATTCGAAAGATGGCATCATCTAGAAATGAAAATAAGGAAACGGTTTGTAGCGGAATGAATATTTGGTGTGAAAAGGATTTAAAAATGTAAGAAAATCTAACCTGTCGCGATTTCAAACGAGATTTACTTCCTACTGTGACAGAGTGGGGGCGAACATCAGCTGTTAAGCAGCTCAACGCATATGACTGATGCACGTCTATCGGCTAGACGTTGGATAATTTAAATATACCTACGTATATAAATGAGTATTTGAAAATTTGTAGTTGATATAACAGTAAAGAGCTGCGCTATATTCGTCATTCAAAATTATGTTGTAAGAATGAGTATAAAATAGAGCTAAGTTATTGGCTATTTTGGGTACTTTTCAAATTGTAAAAATGAACCAATATATGTATTGTCTGAGCTTAAATACTGAGGAATACCACATAATTGTACTCAGCTACTATCTTTTACACAATATCAATTAATTATTAAGAGCTAATAAATGATATTAAATAAAATGGAAAAACAGGTAAAATAAGGTATTTTAGCACATATTTTAGGTATTTTTGGAACCCCTGGATGGAGGAAAAATTGGCATTTTAATTTTTTTTCGAAGTTGGGAAGGCAAAACATGATGTTTAAACGCAAAAAAAAAATTTAAATAAGTCTAACAAAATTTTTTGAAATTTTTTGAAAAAATTTGCTTATTTACAAACTTTGACTCAATTATGGGAGGGGTAAATATTGACATAGAGGGCTGAAATTTTTTTTACATTCTATTGGGATCATTTTGCAACCATTGAACTAGGTACATTCTTAATTTTCCAAAAAAAGTGAAAATCGACCCACCCTAGTACCTACACCTACTCTCAACATTAAATATAAGCAGTTAAGATGGATTGAATTAAATAGGTGTTGAAGATAAATTTGCTGAAGCTAACCTTTATTTCTACCGAATTATATGACTTAATTACATGTCTTGTCATACTAAAAGAGGCCCCACTCCAAAAGGGCCCACTCCTTGGGTCCCCAGGATATTATCCTGAGTCGTTACACGGTGAGCACGCCCCTGGGCTTTAATGGTCACTTTTCTTACCCTTCTTCCATCTTTCAATTGAATCTATCAACTTTAATCTTAGATATTGCGCGAGAATCAAAAAAAACCTCAACTCACGCCTCCTCCCGCAAACTCGCGTCCGATCACGTTCAAAAACTAATCAGCTTCAGAGTACCACTATCCCCAGCCTTTTTCCAACTTTCAACTCGATCCGTCAGCTTTTACTCAAGTTATCGCGCGAGAACCAGAAAACCTTGACACACGCCTCCTCACGTCCGATCACGTCCAAAAACTAATCAGCTCGAGAACTCAACTACCCCAACCCTTCCTCCCAACTTGGTTTCGATTCGATCACTTCTACTACTCGAGTTATCGCGCCAGAACGCGAAGAAAAAAAAAGTAAAGAAAGAAAGAAAGAAAGAAGCAAACAAACTAAGAAACTGAGTGAACGTAATAGTGGATTTACTTTTAAAAGTAAAGTCTGCTAAAAACGTAGTTACAAGCCGTAGAACCTATATTACAGTTCTTCGTTGGTAAATTGTATATCAAATCATGGTAAACTTTGAAGCGGTAGTAATAACATTGTTTTTCGCTTAAATCATTTCTTGTCGTTTAATCGTAATGTCTTGAAACGAGCTGATCTATAGATGCATTACTTCTTACAGCTATTTATGAGCATTCGTAATGCTGCCTCTGATGATTTTTTCGGTTATAATCTGGCTATGCGGTTGTGATTGAAAATATTCCTTGGATATTGTGTCCTCCGTATGAATGTAGTAATGTTATGAAATTGGTGGAATTCTCGCCTTGCGCAAAATTTATTTCGCATCGTACTCCTACTAATTTTTACCATTTGAAATTGTATGAAGTAGGTGCGCCAAGAAGGCTTGTAAAATTTCAAATTAAAATGGATGGAACACCAATCAAATTGTTGATACCTTTCAACATAACTTTATTCTACAGGAGTAAAATATCTATAGTGATAGTACCAGCGTATTCTTATATCTATCAATGCGGTATCAAGTATAGAATTTTTGTGAACTGCGTACTACTGTATGCATTCATCTTCAAAATAAAAATAACACCTAATTTATAAGCGGTGATGAAAATCGGAATGTTCGGTCACACTTAAGTAGATATTTATAGCAATTCTTTTGTTTGAAAGAGAGGAGAAAATGAAAAGAAATCGCTTATTAGTTACGCATCTGTTAATTATTTTCCATGTTTGCGCGTTTTTTTATGCGCCTAGTTTTTTCTCTTCCTTCATTATTGTTCTGATTTTGTATTTTGTATTATTTTATTTTTATTTTTTTCTTTCCGTTGATTTATGAAATAAAAGAAGAAAACCGAGAGCTGCAGGTTTTACTGCTCATCGCATTTACAATTTTTATTGTTCCCTAATGTTGATTAATGCGTTATGCTTCAATACTTCATGCTTCCATCCTAAAACGCCCGCATAATCAGCTGCCGTAGCAGCGTAACTACCGAAACTTGAATTCCGCACTAATCTTCGAGTATAAATTTTCTCAATATTATTTCACAAAGTTTCGGACCTTTTGTTCCCTTTTGCGAAGCGTACGCATGTCAAATGCGGAAGTTATTATGAATTTTGAAAACATAACGCGTTCTTACTTTAAAAAATGCTAATTATACGTGGAAATCATTATTTTTTTATTGAAAAAAATCGTTTTATAAAAAATTTCCAAAATCATGAAAAGTATTGATATTACTAGCGTGTAAGTTTGTTTTTAGAACGCATAATATTATAACGTATGACTCACGCGACAACGCTTTTTTTCCTTATTTCACAAAAATTTCGATCTTTTGTTCGTATTAAAAAAAAAAAGTGAGTGTGATAATTCTTAGTTAGCGAAGTAGGAAGTTCGACGGTTTACACGTTAACGAAGCAGGGAATTGTAATGCGATATTGTACTTCATTTGTGTTGTGTTGAAAAACGTGATTGTAAAATTTTTACAAATTCCCAACACAATATCGATATATGTCTATTATTTTGATTCGTAAAGCGTGAGTGCAATAAAAAGTAAATAGTGAGACAGAAATGTTGTCAATAAATTATGAAGTTCAAGTTTCTCTTTTTTCACTCCCTATTTTTGTTGTTTGTAAATACGAGTGATTAAAATTAAAATCATTGTATTTTATTTTATTGAATTTTTATGGTTGCGTAATTTCCGCTAGTGGACGCCTTGCGGCTTTTAATTTTTCATCCGAGAGCAAAGTATGCGATCACATCTAGTAACTATAGTTCAAGCAAAACAAATGTTCCATTCTACTTAATTATATTTTTAGTGTCATTGTACTTACTTCATTTTAAATTTATAATAAATATGAATGACTGGATTTTGGGTATGCTTCTTTGGCATTTGGAAATAATAGTTTCGTGTACGCTGTACATCGTTAGTTTACTCGTGAAATACATGAACTATGTGAATTGTATCATTGATAATTTACCGGTAATCCATCTAATAATCAAATTTTACAAAAATGTCACCAATTATTTGCCATACTTTACGTGAAGTTTTACCTAGATTGCGTTCTTCACATAGTTAGCATGAAATTCTTGTGAAGAATCCAATGTCCTTTCACCATAGGTCGGCCGGAAATGGAAAATACGGATTCAACACTCCCTATTTGTCCACTATAACCTTGGAGCTGAAAATGCATGCATGATAATTATTATGTAAGTTAAAGGAAACACATTAATTTTCTCGAAAATAACGAGGCTTTTCACAGAATTTGTAAGAGTTGAACTTGTAGAAAACAAAATTCTCTAATCTCTATATTATGCATACCTATTCTTGTGTATTTTAGCGTAGGTATAATGAAAAGTATATAAAAAGTGGTACCGCGTTTAATTTTATAACGATTGGTGTTTTTGTTGGTAAATATTACCGCGATTTAAAACATCAGTGGGTAGATGATTAATACTAAACTGAGTGAATAAAAAGCATTGAGAAAAGTAATAAATGCGTAATATAATCTTTCTGTGTACGTTTATTTTTGTTTTGCTTGTTTGTTTTGTTTTTCATAATACAATTTCATAATTCATTTGTGAATATCATAAATTCAAAATATTAGGCTAGGTAATATTATTTCAATTTCCTAAATTGAAAATATATGAATTTCGATTTTTTTTCCTTTAGATTTTCGAAATATCAAATTTTCATCATTAATTTCAACTCAATAATATGGTTTAATCAGCAATAGCTTTATATGTATGATTTTAGTTACACATCAGTTTCTCGCCCTTTGCAGGAGCATTGAGCTCTCCTGTAAAGGAAGTTGTAGTGATGGAATAGCTATTATAAAAACAATAAAAGGTGGAAATTAGAAATTACGATATTAAAGATCAGCTTACTTAATGATTTGTTTTAGTTAATTTTCTGTGCCCAATTTCCTATCATTGTTAAGTTTGGAAAAGGCCGCTAAAAGCGTGAAAAATTATGAGTGAAAAATAAACTCTTGAAAGGCTTTAACTGAAATACATATATCTGCAACTCCAAATGTGATCATTAAGACTTGAGTGGCTTTTAAAGGTCAAACGTCAAAGTTTGGTACCGTAGAACAATAAATCTAAAAAAATCTGAAATGTTCAATCCTACAAAAAATAACACATAAATAAAAGTCGTCAACGAGGTGTGGTTGTAAAATTCTACAGAAATATCGATTAACTATAGTCATTTCCAATGGACATGTCGACTCGACATAAAAGTAAAATTATAAAACCGCCAAATCATTGTAAATTAATAAAGTTTAAAATCATTTGAAGTTATTATCCTTCACCAACATCATCGCTATCTGCATTTTATGTTTTTGAATACTTATAAGCTCAAGAAATAGTGTCCTTATGGACACAACAACGTTACGCGGGTAATTCGCTTCAAGATAAAATTCTTAAATAGATAAATTGTTAGAAACAGAAAAAACCGATTTTGATGCAGCTTTGCGCGGCCAACATTACATTATTTTCTCCGTTCTATCTCAACGATTTAAAAATTAGGTAGCTATAAAATTACTACCATAACCCAAGAAATGTAAAAACTCTTTAGCTTGCCATAGTTTTTGGTAGTGGTAACATCAAAGGCTGAAATATGTTGAGTATAGAGTTAGACTCATGCTTACTACAACCTAAGACTGCGGTCTTCAGTTCTGGGCTTCCATGAGTTAATTTTGTATTCAATATATGCATTTTAATTTTAGTTTCCCTTTGAATTGGAAAATACGTTTTATAAAGCCCTTTTTAACCTGTAATGGTGGTCAAGTCCACTCATCAGGAGTAGTAATAGCGATTATTCTATAGGACAAAATACAGTTTAGTTGTAAATGTTTACTAGGTACCTTTACTATGGTATGTAATAAAATTATTTACATTTACATTGGTACAAATCATTACATACTGTAAAATTTGTACCGAAGAGACAAACGCGTAATAAAATCGTCGTAGCAATATGATTAGATTAATTGATCACATGTATGCGCAAAGATCACGTTTTGAAGTGTACCTACATATGGTCTCGCTTCTTCAGCTATTTTATACAAAATTTAGTCGCCCATATTAATATTTAGTTGAAAGGTCAGCTACCTGCTCAATGCCAACTGTCATACTTAATTATTTGTAAATTCTAATCTTTTCATAATCGTGTGATTTTCGTCTCGCTTCGTAAGTACAACTGTATTCTAACATGAAATGCATTTTAAATCGTGAGAAAGCGTTTGCAGATCGACAGATATGTAATAAAAAATAATGATAATAAAATAATGGCGATAATAATACCTATGAAAAAAGGTGCGATAAATAAGAAGGTGATTTACTGGTAATTATTTTTAACTAGAACGAGACATCAAACGACACCGTGAATCTATATTTCGCTTTAACCACTGAGATACATTTCTCAGCTAACTTATCGATATAATGTGCATTCAATAACATAATATTTCTGTTTTTATTTATATTCCTAGTAAATGAAAAGTTGAACTTGAATAGGTAACTCGATATGTATGCAATAGACGATAGATAGGTATATGCCCATCGATGTAGGGTGTGATTTGATTGTCCGATAATAAACAGAGAATTCATGTGAAAAGAACTGTGAACAGCGACGAGTAAAAGTGTTGCCTTGTGTAGAATACTTTCTGAAGTTGGCGTAGTAATATATATTGGAAGGCAGAACAATTAGAAAACGACACGCAAATAGGATTATGGACAGCTTCTAAGGGTATATTATACCTACACGTTTTTTTTTATAACAAATATAACCAAACATTGTGATCTTATAGGTAGCAAAATTTAGAGCTCTAAAATAACGATAGGTACCTATTGTCGCAGATCTTGTTCTTAACAGCTTTCAACAAAATTTCTTGAAGTTTGAAGCAATGATAGATGAAACTTTTTTGTTAATTTGTATGCAAGATAAACACAATTCTACTATCCAGAAGAAATTCATTAGAAGTGTGAAACGCATTATCTTTTTCATCGGTTGATTATTATTTGCATTTTTTTTCGGGAAATATTTATTTAATCGGAAAGATTTGGCGTATAATTTTTTAAATATCGATGAGGAGTGTTTATTTCAAAATTTAAAGGTAACTGTTCATTACAGTACGAGATTTGAGTGCATTAATGGGCTTCTGACAGGAAAACGCGGTAGTGGAGTACTTTGATGAAAGCCGCTGGGCCTGTCACTGTCCTTGATTTTTTTTCAAGTATTGCAATAAATTTCCGAAAAAATGATCACAACTGCATTTAGGTATCATTTTAAATCGATTTCAAAAAAAAAAAAAAAAAAAAAAAAAAGACAAAAATCTAAGTAGGAATGCTGCATAACTGGAGCTGAGTTTTTACCTTGGGCTCACCAATACCGTATCGGCATCGGTATGAAAAATTTTTTGAAAAGCGTTACGCAGTGTACGGTATGCGGTATCATTATGAAAATTTTTTAAAAGAGCGGTATCCGGTATTGGTATCAGATTTGAAATTTGCGGTACAAGATACTGGTATCGGTATACACTATACACTAAGCAAAAATGCCAGTATTTTGCGGCGGTATCGATATGGAATAACAATGTTTTTGTCTTCTCGCACATTTCGCTGAAGGGGTAGGGGATGCAACTTTTAGAATGTTACTTAGGAAAGCATTCTTCGCATGTATAGTATAAAAAATCATCTTTCCTGTAATTTTTTCTAGTTCCGAACCAAAAATGACTGGGCTATAAGTGTTATCGTTGCGGGCAGTAGTTGAAGAATACACGTTTTTATTCAAACTTCATTTTTTTTTTCAGCATGTTGCACCCCAAAGGGACTTTGAAAAAATTACATGTTGTGCTTAAGGGTATGACGAAGTTATGAAAAAAAAATGCAGCGAAGGCACAACCCGGAATTGAAAGTTTTTTTTTTTGAAATTTTCAACCCCCCCCCCCCCAAAATGAGGAAAAAATTTCAAAAAAAATCTCAAAAATTATCGTACGAACATACATCTACTACGTATGATCTATGAAAATTTCAAAAATTTTTCCTCGTTCTTACTGGAAATATCGCGAATTGAATTTTTAGCATATAATGCGCGATAATTCTGAAAGGGGTGGGGTAGAGGTTCAAATATTTAAGTGAAATGTTTTAGATCCCCAGTAACATTTGGAACCACTTTTGACCAAATTTGCGTCAAGGACCGCTTTCACCTACTTAATGGGGGAGATCCTTTGCTGGTATATGATACCTACTGCGCAAATACTTCGACCAAACTGTTATCCGA
>VFXL01000094.1:0-60001 GCA_009761765.1 Phenacoccus solenopsis | reverse complement strand
AATGAGAAGAATATAAGAAAATCGATCCATTTATTAAAAAAATGTAATTTTGAAATTTAGAAGAACCTATTCAAAATTTTGACCCTCTTCCCATGTTGGGATTGGGGGTTCGGATTCGGGGTATAGATCTACCACACGTTGATTAGGATGAGAACCCAAGATTTCGTCAAAATTAGACTAGTAGTTGGGGAGAAGAAAAGTCACAAAAAATCAAACCATGCAGATTCACATACCTTGTGCGCAATATTGATTCCTTACACATCAACGCAAAAATCCGCTAAATTCGTTTTATATAATTTTAAAATGAATATTAAACAAATTATAACGTTATTTCAAAAATACAAAAATAAGTTCTTGGATGTTTTTGGTCGGGTGTGTAACAAATCAATTGCATGCACGGTAAGTGTAATATAAAAAAAAGATAATAATCATTCTATTATAAAGATACGCATAAATATATTTTTCCACCACGCGTGGCAACGGCAGGTATTCATCAAATTCGCTCAAAATTTGGTGACAGACTCCCTTTCAAAAGTTGAAAAACTATTTTTTTCGTATTTTCGATTATCCTCAAAATGCAGGTAAATTCTTCAAAATAGTAAGTCAGGCACATCAATATTTCCAAATTTCAGCGTCTTAAGTACATTTAGAAGGGAGACAGAGCAAAACATAGCTTTTTGTTAAAATTTTGTTTTTTGACGAACACGCGTAGCGTCGGAGAATATCCATGAAAATCTTACAAAATTTGATGAGAGACTCTTCACAAAAATATAAAAAAGTACTTTCTTGTATTTTCGATAAACCTCAAAATCGCTGATCACTCAAATTTTGAGGGGGGGGGGAGAAAGGGCAAATAGCTCAAAATTTCCTTTTTTGATCGCATATGAAAGAATAGGTCACGGATAGTTGAGTAATATTTAAATCACCAAACAACAACTAAAAAATCTCTGTTATGATTCTAACAACGTGAACGAAGAACTTCTTACATGCTACAAATTAGAGTAGAGCACCAGCCTGCCTGTAATGTTATAACTGGAAGCTTTGGTGCATAAGCAATATTAGACTTTACAAACTTGCCAACTTATACATATAAAAGCTGAAAAAATTTCTTTCGCGTGTTGTATTTCTTATAAATTTAAACAAAAAAATGAGAGGGGGCAAAAAATGAGAAAATACCTTAAAACACTAAAATTTACCAATAATTAACAGAGTGTGGAAAAAAATTTATCTATCAACTTGTCATCTTGTATAAAAGATGAAAAAATTTTTTTCGCGCTTTGCACGTTGTTTTTGTTACGATTTTAAAATATTTTAACCCTTAATGCGTAGGTAGCATTTATTTTCTCCCATCATAGAATGATGCCCGCATTCGGCAAAGTTAATAGACTGATAAGAATAATGACATTTCGATTATCATCTTACAATTAAAGAAGAACTCTCAACTTAATAATTATTTATATAAAATCAAATAAATTTTCTTTTAGGCGTTATACGAGCATCATAAGGAATATCTCTCAGGACTAAACCTATCGTTAAAATTTGCCAAGGTAATACCTATATTTTTTTTAAATATTAATTTGATATTATTGATAAAAAATTGTCAATTTGCTGAAATTAAAACATTGAAGAATGAAAATTTTGTTTCTCGTTGCACGTATGTAGGCACACAACACAATAAACAAGAAAATTATGAAAAAATTTCTCACGCTTCGCGCGCGTATGATATTGTTACAACTATTTTTGAAAGTCTTAATGACTATTACACTGTAGGAGTGTAGAATCTTATTTTCTCAGAGTGAAAAAAAAAGAAGGTCAAAGTTGGTAAATTTACATGGTATTAGTTGGCAATTTTTGACTTATTGCCCCCTCCCCCCCAACTGAAGAATGTCCTCAGTACGTGCCTGTGGACAAGTGTATAGTATACCTTAGTTAGCATGTACATCTAATTACCTAACCAATATTACTTATCTACAGTACAAGTACAATAAATAAATAATGAATGCAAACAAACACTCACCATATTATCGTAATGATATTTTACTGCATAAGAATTTGAATAGTCTGACTGATTGATAATATAATCTCGAAGTAGAGATAAGTTACTCAGTGAATAAATTGGTTCTCCCTGAAAAATACAAGTTAGTACCTTATGAAATTTAAAAAAAAAAAAAAAAAAAGGAGAATGGCTTGGTTAACTTCGATCAAACATTTATTATTAGTATGGACTGCTAGTAGAGATATACTGAAGTGAAGTACAAGTTGCAAACGGTAAGTGAAGATCACTCATTCGCGCAAGTGCATTATTGAGAGAAGTAACATTCCGCTCATTTTTCTGCTATGTTTCTTAGATGCTCACCTTTCCGCTCAAATTAAAACCATATCATCATTTTAATACTTTTCCTTCCGCTGTCATTTGAACTTGTGCTTCATTTTTGTGTTCGATTTTGTACGGCTACTAGCAGTCTATAGCTATATGAAGGGGTGCGGCAATCCGCCAAGGCTTACGAGGAGCGCCCTCTTCTCGAAGTGAACTATAATGCCCAGTGACCAAAAATTTTGTGTAAAATTATGAAAAAATGTATCTCAATGGGGATGTTACATAAAAAAATAAATTCACTTCCAACCTAATGAAAATGAAAGAAAGGAACGTAAAACTTACGCAATCGTTGAAATTTTTAAAATCGGTTGAATAGACCACGAGAAATAATTTGTTACATTTTGTTCGCAACAAAAACAGTACTCCGATGCACACCTTCTTGTTGTGACGCCATAACCTTAGAACGCGCGCATTGCTCTTGTGGAGATTAACACGGAGAAGCATTTTCTCACGCTTATAGCGCCTAAACGACGCGATTTAGGTTTAGGTGATAGGGACTTTTTTTTTTTTTTTTTTTTTTAGAGTAAACTATGAGCTTTTTGATCGTGTAGGTAATTTTTTCAATATAATTAATTTGGAGCATGATACGGCTTCGTTAAGTTGGTAATAAAATTAGTTTTCTTTTAGGGGGTTCAGATTTCCAAAACGTGGAAAGAAGGAATGATCGCGGAAAACTTGTTGATATGTCATTATAAAGTGTATGAAATGCACTTCATTTTCTTCAGTGCAAGCACCATTCTAGCTTTTCTATTTTCATCTTCTTATTTATTAGAAGAATTTTGAAGAAAATCTTGGGACTGTGAACTAGACCCTCCCAATGGACCAATTTTGATGGTTTTTTTTTTAATATGTGTCTTTTCATCTCCATATCTAATTTTTTTCTCTATTATTCCATATTTTTTCCAAAAAAGTTCAACACCCCCATTCTCAATATAAAAAATTTCATACACATGAAACTTTTCGTGATGGGCTAAGTAACATTTCACCAACATAGATATTTTGATGAAATGCCATACATATACAATATAATATTTCATCAAAAAAAAAAAAAAAAAAAAAATTAAATAAATAAATGAATGAAAAAAATAAAAACAGAAATTGCTGGTTGTGCATTACGTGAATTATTACTTCAATCGGTACAAATTTTTCAGAAATAAAAACACTTTCTCTTCTTTCTGATTACAATTTAAAAAATTTTGCTACGAATTTAAGTACTAGTACAGTTAACTGATAAAATACATAAATATCCCTTCCCCCCCCCCCAAAAAAAAATTGCTTACGAAGAATAGCTCCTCATGAATGTGGCTTTGCCACACCCCTGGCTATCTAGTTTGAGTTGGTAAATATCAACCATATACAATTATAGATACAACAGACTGCTAGTGTCAATTTTTACGTTACTTAAATTCATTGCAAAAATTTAAGAACAGAGTTGAGAGTGTAGTAAGAGCGCTCGTCCCTTTGGTTATTGTATATCAACAATAACATTTTGTAAACGACGAAGTTGAAAATATAAAATTGTTTTTATAAGATAAACATATGATATGCACCCTTTGCACGCATGCGCAGATGCAAACGCTCTTCCTACATTATCAATTCTGTTCTTCACTTTTGAATATCTCTATTTCCTAGTCTATTTTATATGAATTTTTTGAGAAATTATTATGATTCTATAGTTGCTTCTGCGAATGATAGTCTATTGTATCATAATTATGTGAGTGCATATATATAGGTGCATGAATGATGGCGTGTACTGAAAAAAAACTCTTCGATTTTCATGAAATTTCAGTATGATGTTTACTTCGAGTTGAAATAGTCCTGACCAAATTTTCAACCCCAACAGACTATATCGGGGTTTTCGAACCAAAGATAGGTAGGTAAACTGATTTCAATATAAAAGAAATCGTCTTTTTTTTCAAGCGCATGGTTTTTAATTATTAATAAAAGAAATTGAAAATTTTCCAGTGCGTTGATCGCATACGTTTTTATTCAAACAATACAATTTTAAGACATACGTTTCAGCATGCATAGGAGCCCTCTTCAGCGCCAATGATTATATCGCAAATATCTATCTTCGTAGATAAATCGTGAAAAACACTGTTGATTTACGTAGGTATAATTAAAACGCGCATTTAAAGCTAAACGCATTAACAAAAAGTACGGTTTCTCAGATTCTTGCTGGTACAAAGGCTGATATTTGCAATATTATGATCAATGGCACTTGAGACAGCTGCTGTGTATGTCAAAACGTATGCGTTAAGGCGATTCTACACGTATAATTAGAACTGAGTTTTAAAACAAGTTTTTGAATATATATGATTTTTATTTTTTTTAAGGTAGAATATTACGTAAAAATAATTACCTCTCTCTATTTAATTTAAACAAGAAGAAATTAGGAGATATGAGTAAAAAGTATGTAGGTAAACTTATGAGCGAATCACGGCACCAAATTTAATAATTTTTGAACCAGTTTCATCCTAACGGTGTCCATTTTTCCATTTTGGCTTATTTTACTTTTTTTTTTTTGCAGTACCATTGCCACGCACTAATCAAACCTGTATTTCTTATCAAAAATAAAAAATCGAAAAAATGTGGTCTTGAGGTCGGATCCATCTCCGATTGAGTTTTTTTTTCTCGATTTTTTGGCCAAGTTTTTTTCCAAGTTTTTTGTTAATTTTTTTTTCAATATATTTTATTCCTGCAATTTTTACATTATTATTTTTTTCACCTTTCAAACCTTTAGACTTGGAACTTTCAGACCTACGTTCCTTATCTCAAAGTGGGTTTAGGTTAGCTGTTTCGCGTGTGGGGGGCATTTTGCCCCTTCCCCATACTACTTGAGCTCATTCGGACCTTTTAGCAGATTCAATAATGTCATAAACATGTTTGGTGCAGGGAGCGTAATTAATCGAAGTAGCGGACAGTCGTATTTCCTAGATAATTGGTACATGACCGATTATTGTAAACCTTTCTAGAACGAGTACCTACTCCCATACGCATAATCGATTGTATCGTTTTTCGTGCAACATTAGTGCTTCACCTTCTTTTGCCTCATTCTTTCTTTTATCATTGCTTGCATTTTGATAGTTTTTTTTTTTTTTTTTTTTTTTTATAACATTTATGCTGCTTTTTAGAGTTCAAGTTAAAACTCAACTATATTGAAAAAAAAAGTTGTGTTGAACATTCATTTGGGTGAGTAAAGTTTAGCGTTACTGCTTATTAGAGATGGGTGGTATTTTAAAGTGGTATCTTACCCGGTAACTCACAGGTAAGTTTCCACAATAAGTTTCTTAAATTCTTCCAATAATTTAAAAACACTGGTTTTTGGGTCTTTTTAGCGAAATTTTAGGTCATAAATCAAGTTTTTTCGGCAAAATCTACTCATTCACATGAAATTTGGAAGTTTTTATACTTTTAAATTACTTTAATTACCAGTAACTTACCGGTAAGTTAATCCATCCCTACTGCTTATTCATATTATTTTGGCAAGTTTTTTCACTTTTCATTTTTTACAATGCATGTTTTTTGCGATTTGTTTGTTTTTTTTTTGTACTGGCTGGAAAGTTTACAGAGGCGAGAGGCGACGTGATTATGATCTTTGATTATATACTAGATGGATCGAGTTACATGTAGGAATGGTGAAAAACTACATGCATCAGAATCGTTAACACTCGTCACAATATTATATTTTACGCATGCACAGAGTTCTTTATCACATTCGTACTATTTTGATTTGAAGCTGTACTATTAGCGCGAAATAAATTTAGTCACGAATGTTCGGGGAAAATTTGTGTAATGTATCACCGTTTTTGGGTTGGCATTTGCTTTTTGCTAGCTCGGTCCATTTGGTATATGTATAGTCAAAGATCATGGTACAGGAGAGCTTACGTATTACCGAAATATATGTAAGTATTATTTTTGGACTTGGAATAAATGATTGCACAGTTAATTTATTACTAAACGCGACATGCGAGGTTCATCGAGAGTAAGAAGTATACTTTTCCAATATTTATAAAGTAAAAATACCTACTTTTTCTCAATTGTTTTCAAAATTCATACTTGTTGCTAAGCTAAGAAAAAGTAGCACATTCAGTGTTATGATCCCTAAAACCTCTTCATATGCTACAGCCTTGTGAAGTATCGAAATTACATGAAAAGGTTGATAATATTCTTTAGTTTAAGCAGTGGCTTTCTCAATTAAATTGACTGTTAAAATTCAAACAGCATTAGTTGAATAGGTGTTTATTGAATAATGAAATATGCTTAAGTGTGCACGCGAATGAATGCACTATTCATTTACGTTCATCAAATTTGTAGTAGCGGATGAATATTAACCCTAGAATGCTACGCTGGGTGAAAGTACACCCGGTATGTTCCTTTTCATGCAGCGTAGGCAATACTACACAACCACTCTCAGGCCCAAACGCTACCACGCGACGAAGCGCTTCTCTTAAGGAACAAAATGTGGTATGCGTTTCATTTTTTCAGCGAGCGAGGTATGCAGGTGGTAATAAACCAAAAATTTGGAATTTTATTTTTAATTTTTTTAAATAAAAATTTTATATTTTTTGTGTAGTGCTATTTTTGTAAAATGAAACTTACTAATAAATTTTTATGGAAACACTGAATGTAAGGTAAAAGTATATGTAGAGTCCTAGTTAGATAGTAATAAATAGGTAGATGTAATATAACACCTATATTGTGCAGATATGATTCTTAATTTGCATTTATATAGTAAATCAGCGCAAGCGAATACTTTTAAATTACAAGCCGCTGTACAATTTACATGCATCGTCATTAATACTTGAATTCCAAAGTCTCTAGGTTCTACATTAAGTTCTGAATCTAAAATTTCAACTTCTAGCATATCGACGGTATTGTAACCAGGTTTCAGTGTCTCCCCAAACTGTGAACACAAATCCAAAAATAATATAATTATTAAATACATAGTTATAAATAAATGGTTACATAACATCTAACTAGCAAAATGAAATCTGATGACCCATTCAACTTTATAAATTTAACATTGTTTTAAAATTTGCAAGGTAAGTGTACCTCTGAGGTGGAGGCAAGTAAGAACAAACCAAAAATTTAAGCAAACATGTCGCATTATTGGAGCTGAGTTTTCAATTGGGGCTTGTACAGATTTGCAAATAATATTCCTAGCCCCTTCATGTTTATTCTAGGACTAGCCCAGTATCAAGTTTGAAAACCTCTTCCCTATCATTTCTAAAACCACTTAAGAAGTTTATGTAAATATGTACTATTTTTTGCCATCAATGATCATATTATTCTATATCTTTCAAATTTTGACAAATTAGAGCTCCCCGAGTAATGCTCTTATTTTGGTGATCGGACATTTTGTGTATATTCTAACTCAAATTCAAGAGGTCATATTCTGATCACCAAATAACCTTGCATAAAATGTTTGACCTTTCTAGGTCAATTTGGTGAAAATATATGGAAGATTCATGAAATTTCCTATAGCAATTCCCCCTCCAACAGGACTGGAAAACCGTTTTGATAACGGTTACAGTTACGGTTTTGGTTTTCGGTTTTCAGAATTTCGTTTTTTATCGGTTTTTACCGATAAGTTTTTTTTTGTTTCGGTAGCGGTTTTCTGTTTACAGTTTTCGGTTATCGGTATTTTTTTCAGTTTTACAGGTTTCCATTTTTCAGTTTTTCTTTTCTACAATTTTTGATTTTATTCATTTATCTGAGTAATTTTCAATCAAATCTGGCGAGATTTAAAATTTAAAGCAGCTATGGGGTCGTTAGAATATTCTCTTACCATTACAAAGTATTATTACAAAAAGTTTTGTGATTTCAGATATTATTTTCAAGTAATGAAGTACCTAATCATTTCATTCTGATTTCTAAATGTCTGATTTTTTCATGTTTACACCCCTTAAAAACCAAGATTTGTCGAAGCAGTTCGAGAGGATATTTGAATTCCTCTTTTTTTTTCTTTTTTTTTTCAATACCTGCCCAATTGTATGGTAATCAGTTATTCAATTCATAAAATTTAATTTCATAAAATTAAAAAAGAAACTGAATAAACATACTGAAAAAACATGTAATAACCTTTCAAAGACACCAAATTATAAAACATTTCAACGAGAGGAAATTTTATAAAATGAAAAAATGAATAACACCAGACTACAGAGTATCTCTTTACCCAATCTACTTCGATGAGAAGATTGTATTATAAAAATATAAAATTACAAGTTGGCCAATTACTACACTGTCTTCTAATTTTTATTTTTCCATTTTATTGTTATTATTATTATTTTTTTTTTAAGAGAAAAGAGTTGAAAAGGAGTGCAGAGGATCCGCTGAGTAAAGCAACTCTTTCTAAAGAGTTACTCTAACTCTCGGTCTTTTCAACTCTTTTTGAGAAAGAATTGCAAAAGAGTAAAAAAAATAACTCTCTGCCCAACACTGAATACAATACCAACCCACATTATATACCTGACATTTCAGCTATTCCTGTTTTAATCATTAAATAATGACGCCGTGCTAGAAGTGCTGGAACAGATGAACACTAATCTTTAGTGTTTTTTTTTTTTTTTTTTTTTTTTGGACTTACAATAGTTATCTGTTCTAGCACGGTGAGAATAAGAGACCCAAAATACCAAATATTTACATATAAAGGGTACAGAGGAAAAGTACCAGGTTGGTAAGTCAATTTTTATAATCAGTTTTTGAAGTTGAAAATGTTAACAGATGATCCGAAAAGAAGACGTTAAAAAATGCACCTAACGACTGAAAATGTGTAACGAGGGATGAGCTTCAAGTAGTGGTGTAGCTCCATCCGTGTGAAAATTAAGCGTAATGTGAAACTCAACTAAGTGACATCACCTCACACACATATTTCATAGATCGTGCATACAACGCAAAATGCACGAAACTATCCCTAAATGTGAAAATTGCTTGGTTCATTAATAAACACGGTTGGTACCATCTACTATGTACAAAATGTAAAAGAACGTTGCGTTACATAGTGCACAGTAGACCGAGTGGACTTACATGATTCTTTCCTGGTAGGTACAGGAAGGTGCAATGATCTTTTATCGTTTTTATTGCGTGTACAATAGGCGACCGCATTAATTTTCAGAAAAACTATATGTTATGCAAAAAAACCCAACTTCATTTAAAACAATGCAAGCGCGGAAAAAATGTTAAAAATCGGGTTTTTTGCAACTATATGCATAATATTAGTGCCCCCTGGTGGCCTGGCCACTATGTGTCCCTACCCTTTCAGGGATCCATTACTCGTTACACTAGTAATATGCATGCAACACATTACTTATTGTTCTACAATGCACCAGAAAACAAAGACACGTCAGAGCAAGATAGACATAAGGTAAAATGACTCATCTTTGCTGGCACGCTTGAACTCAACATAAACGCCTACTTATCCTACTTGGGTTTTATAAAAGGTACTTTTCATTTGTATTTTAACTTATTTTTTCAAGAAATTTTTCTCTTGCGACCTATATTTGTAATCGATGCAATTAGGTTTACACTGTCGGAAGTGTTGATTTGATTTCTTATTACATTTCTAGTGAATGATGCCGAGGATTATTGATTTAATTAATTGTTAAAGTATTAAAAGCATAGAATGACATCTCATCAACAATATTTGATTTAGCGGGCATCTCATTCAAACGTTCACGCGGTATACTCGTAGTAGGATGATAAGATGTCACAACTACAGGGTGTGCATTGTGGTAGAATTTTCATTTACGACAAAATCTAAAAATTAATTTCTCGCGAACTAATAGGGATATATAAATTTTTTTTCATTACAAAGGTGTTCATATATACCTACATCTTTCATATGCAATTAAAATATTCCAAATTCATCATCTTGTGCGGACGCCTATTGACTTTTCTCCAAATCTGAGTGGTAATTTAAGAAATTTAAGTGGCGGAAACTTACTGGTAATATACCACTAACTTGACGGGTAACTTTCCACTTTAAATTTCCATGCATCACTAATTATGCTAAGAACACGTAGGTGTGTAAACACATTACTTGCACTCATCAATCATTTCAGAAAAGGGGATTTTCAACATGTATGAATATTGCATCAAAGCCCCATTATTAAACTGTTCGTCTGAAAGAACCTCATGCAGGCTAAGCATCGATTTTACGTATGTGATGACTTCAAATACTGTTATGTTTCATCACTGCCTTGTGCCTATAAATGTGTTGTGATTACTCACTGTGGTAGCGGAAATCAATGTTATGAAAATGTTATATCTAATTTGGTGGTGCTTTGCCTGTAGTCTATGGAGTTCTATCGGACTCACAGTACAACATATAGTTTAACAATTAGTTGCTGGAACAAACCATTTCTACTCACCGTGGGTCGTAAATCTGGGTGAACGATAACATAACCATTATTGTTTACAATGAAGCCATAGTTATTCACTCCCAGCTGAAATAAAAGTTAAAATAATATACAAGTGCATAAATGTATCATATTATGCCTATTGGAAACTAGACGCCTAATTCAAATGCAAACCAAACCTAAGAAAAAATATAAGACAGGAGAACTAAAAAATGACTCTTATGCGAATCAAACGCTTGAAACCAATTTACCGAAAAGAGTTGCTTTGCCAATGTCATGGAGATCAATAGTACCACTTGATGGAATTCTGGTAGAGTGCACAAGTAGGGAGAGGGGAAGAAGAGAAACAAAGTTTCAGTCTAAATCCGAATTAAAGGAGGGATAAGGGAGGCTGTAGTCCAGCCATTTGGCGCCCTCTTGGTTCACAATTTACGATTTTTGATGAAATAACTTTTTATAACATGATGTAATAAAATATGTTTGAAATGTTATTGAAGTGGATTAAAACTTCATTTTTATCATTTATTTAAAAAAAAAATTAAAAACAAAGAAAGAAAGAAAAAAAACTGGTACCTATACATTATACGTTTACGTTGGTTAGCGTTCTAGCATTAAATTTATATAAACGATTAAAGAATTAAAAACATATAAATTTTGAAAAAAAAAAGGGAAAAATTCTCGACCTCCCGATAGATTTTTGTCTGTAGATGTGGGAAGAATCAAAAATGTTCAAGATAAGTAAAAACAAAGTTATTTTCACGCAGCGTACAGTAAATTTAAAACTTTAAATAGAAAAATAGCAGCAAAAATTTTTGTTAAAAAAAAATGTGAAAATTTATAAAATTAACAATAAAAAATCATAATATGCTGAAGAGGAAAAGGGGTGAAGGTAAAATAAAGATTATGTAACAAAAATGTTGAAGGCTTAACATCGTCAGTGTAGCTCTCTGCTCCACATTAGCATAATCCAACTCTCGCTATAGCTATACTGTACATTACTGTGGAGTGAAAAAAAACAACATATCTTTGATTTTGACCAAATTCGGTGAGGTGCTTTACTTTGAGTGGGAGACCTCCCAAAAAATTTTAAGCCTTATAGGTGAAAGGGGGAGCAAGGGGTCTTCAAAGTACACCTTCTTTGTAAAAAAAACACAATTTTTTATGTTTTTTAGCCAGTCAAAATAATGTGAGAAACCCTGTTTAACAATTAGAAAGTGTAGTTTGAGTTTCTGCATTTTTATGGAACTTTGCCATCGTTCTTGGATCAAAACTCGTACTACTAATTCTGCAATTTTTTGGACCAGTAATTTGACCATTTTTTTTTCAACCTCTAGAAGTATATTAGGAAGTAATTTTTGAAAATTTTCAATACCAGTGTAGCCAGTAGAATTCCGGGTCATTTTCCCCAATTGATTTCTCTGAAAGCCACAATTCTGGATAAGAAATTTTCCAATTTTCTCCCACCCTTCCCGAATTCTGAAATCGCAAATGAACAAATGGCGAAATTTTTTTGTTTCTATTGTTGTTAGGCAAACACTATGTTATGGATTATAGCCCTCAAATACTCTATTTCGTAGTGTTCATTGAAGTACTACTGATAATCTCAATTGGGATCATGGGGAATCGAGAAACGGTTGATTGTTATTTCAATTTGTGAAATTGTTAAAAAGTAGAGATGCAATTTAATTTTTAATATTTAATTCAATTAATAGCAGCTGTCGCTAGTAGAATCAACTTTAGCATCCTTAAAGAAGACAAATTAATTGAACTTGTTAAGAAATATTCATTGGTACTGGAAAATGAGCAGGCCGATATGCAGCTTTAAGCAAGTTAGCATGACATAATGATATTGTTTAGTTTACATAAACTATGATTTTGATAAAAAATTATAAAATATTAATCTATTCTATCTGCTTCAGTGAAAAGAATAGACACTGCAGAAAAAATTCATTAATATGTCTCAATTTTTTTATTGAAACCGTTGTTCAATAATATGTAGGCTGAACAATTATCATCATTTCATTTTAAACTGCTTGAAACTGCATCGGACTGCTTATTTTCGAGTACAAAAGCACAGGTATTTCTGAAGGAATTCAGTTAATTTGTCCTCTTCAGCAATATTAAAATTCATTCTACTTGCGGCTAAAGCTGCAACAACACTTTTCAATAATTTGGCAACATTCGATTAATTCCTAAAAATTTAAAATTCAACTCCCTTTACAAGTGTATGTTTGAAAAAAGCACCAAAAAGACATCATTGCTTGCTTAATATACTCATTCACGTATCCTCACGTTAGATTAAGTAATTCTTGAGTGCAAGCGTTTGGTACAACTGATTTTAGTTCGATCATAGACTTGAAATTAAACCTGAATTACATAATTTGAGTTTAAGGTGGTTTTATACGTATTGTGGGTTGCGTTGTGCAACGCCTGAAATTGAATTTTGAAATATGTTTTTTAGGACATAAAAAGGTTGTAATTGTTATGTCAACGTTGATATTTATTTTTCTAGAGTAGAATTTAATATTAAAATGAATATTTTAGTAATATATAGAAGAACTTTGGAGTAAAGTTGAGAAATGAGATGCACGTATTTTTATCAGTTGTTCCAAGATTGTAGACGAACCACTGCACCAAATTCAATAATTTTTGTACCAATTTTATTGGAATGATGTCCTCTAGGAGGGGGGGGGGTATAGAGTGTTTTTTCGATTTTTTCAATTTTTTCCAACCCACTTCAGTAATGAAAGATACTTTCATTGCAAGCCTATATTTCCTCCCAAAAGTAAAAAATCGAAAAAATCGCCCGTGAAATATTTAATTTCTTCATCAAAAAGTTGTTTTTCAGCTCGAAATTTAAAAAAAAAAACAAAATCTTCTTGGAATGAGAAAGCAGCAACATTTCTGCTGCTTACTCTATTTTTTGGATGCCACCAAAATTTTGCACTCTAGTAGAAAGATCAATTAAGCATTTTCATATAACTAGGGAGTTTATTCAGATAACAAGGGAATGATCATTAAAAAAAACTACCTTCATATGGTAAAGCGTTTCATCAAGAGCCTCACAATGCAAAACATATATTCTTCTATTTTTTTAATTTTACTCAAATTTTCATTTCGTTTTCGTATTAACTACTAAAAAACGAGTCTTTTCAGCTAACAAGGAAGTTTTTAAGTAAGTATCATGACCCTTTTTATGTAGTGAAATGTCTGAACCTCACAAACGTACGTAAACAGAGAGCCTATACCTCACAAGCTATGATACCTACACATAGGTATTCCTATAGTATTTAAACATGCTTACCGAATGTGGATTCATGATTTTTTTTAGTTCAGTAATTGGAATATCAGTCGCTGCTACCCCTAATAACGCAGCATCATATACCTGCAAAGAAAGCAAGAATTTTTGAAAATAACTAGAACCTTACTCTTGAACTACATACTTACTACAAGTATAGGTATGTATTACAAAAGATCAATTTTCTTGTTGTGAAATAATTCGCACATATTTTAATTTCACTTACGTTGTCACAACAGGAATTCTCATTTAATAAACTTTATCAAACAAAAATGAATTTATTGTGAATTTGACAAAAGACACATATTCGTGAATTCGTGAAATAGAGTGAATCAGTAAGCGATTTTTTTAATACCAGTAGAGAATTTCATGCACAAGAACGAAAATTTCATTACTGACATTGTAAATGAATGTATCTTTCAAAAGCAAGCAGTGGCGCAATCAAGAGGAGGGGGCTAGCGGGCTAAACCCCCAAAAAAATTCTTCGAAATTTCAAAAATCAATTATTAAACAAATACAAGCAAATTGCGGGGAAAAAAATTAGTCGTTCTATCTTGGGTGTCGTCGTAGATTTGAATTCCGGTAACGACAAGTACACCAAAAAGGTCAATTTTTACCCTAAATATTAATAAAAAAAAAACAACTTTCTGGCTTCTTTTTCAACATTTATGAGTGATAAATTCGTATATAGGGGGGGGGGGCTAATCTACCTATGATTAATCTATGATACAATTCATTTGGCAATCTTTTCAAAAAATTTTTACACTTCATGAAAATAAGTGGTATGAACTGAAGTTCGAGCCTCCTTTTTTTTAGCCTCCTCCAAAAAAAGTTGGTTGCGCCGCTGGAAGCAAGGCGAAGTTTTCCCAACAGGGTCATTATCTAATATATATAGGTATAGTACGGTAAAGTCAGGCCCGATTTTGGAAATCCTACTATCCTTCCGAGACCCGATCCTACGTTGTGAGACCCCGAACTTATATAGTTTTCAGTTTTATACAAACTTTCGGAAGTTTTGGATATGGTGCTATCTTGGGTAGACCCACCTGGGCCTGACAAGGATAGTAGCAAATCTAAAGTGTATCTCATAAGAGCCTTTGTATATCATTTGTATACATGAATTTTGAATTCTTCTTAACCTTCTAAAGGTTTCTAATATGCTATGTTCAAGTGATTTCCAAAAAGCTCACGCGGGCATTTCTAGCTCTTTAAATAAGACCGGGTCTCGAAACATCTGTTTGATATCTACGGTCCAGGGCCTGATAAGGATAGTGGCATACATATATATATTTTTTTCTATTATATTTGTACCTACTATATTATACTTTACTATACTATACTATCTATACTATACTATACTATACTATACATACTATTACTATACTATTACTATACTATTCCATACTACACTATTCCCAAGTGATCTTTGCACCCCATCAAATTAAAAAGTAATTTTCTTTCAAATATAACGTGTAATTCTTGAATTTATATATCAAATTAGCTGGATATAAAAAATGTTGAAATAATTCGCTACTTGAAGATCCAACTTGTATTTTGGTTTTCGAGAGTTTTCTAATCGGCTACATATTGTGGAGGTGTAAAGATTACTTGGTCACACTGAATATCATACCACACTATAAAACGCTATGCACTGGGATTAGGACCACATTTTGTACACGCTACATATGTGAAATCAATCTAAATTTATAAAGCACAAGGTATAATTTATTACATCTCTTTCAAATATACCTCGTACACTCTCTGAGTCCAATATGCTTCATTTACTAAAACGTTTTCAGTAATATTCTGTGGGAAGAAAATTGTAATAACTGTGATTACATTAATAAAAAACATTTTTAAGGCTACGTATTCTCTTTACTTATATGTACCTAATAACAGAAATATCCACTTCATAGGTCAATTTATACCCAATATCTCTGCGGATTAGTTATAGAAACGACGCGACGCAGAGTTTTTTCTTTTAAATTCGATCTCCCAATACTTTCAAAAACGAGACGCTGGGACGTTTCAAAAAAATCCATTAGCTGTTTCTTTATGATAAGCGATAAGATCAGAGCTTGTTTTACCATTTTTCCAATGTAGATACATTATTACCTGTTAATTTCTACCACCTCATACCACTCACTGCCCACCCCACAGCAGACAAAACATACCAAACAAAAAATGAAAAATACGAAAAGGAATGAAAATTAATCAGGTAATAATCACTTTGTATATACCACTAAAAAGATATTTTCCCAAAATTTAGTGTTTTTAAGGCTCTCAATTGAGCTGAACTCAAAAACTGATTTCATATTCTCAATCAATGATGTCAAAAACCTAGCTGTATATAAAATAGAATGTCTTATTGGAAGTAACATAAAACTATTCAGTTATGTAACACTAATACAGTGGTTTCACTTACTTTAGTTGTTCTTCTGTCATATGCAGGATGAGATATTGTAACCATAAGATTATACTTATCATATCCATAATTACTATTTTGATCAAGTTCCTGAAATTAAAACAAAATTTTATAATGCAGGTACATGAAAATGTAACTTATCGACTCATATTTGTGTATTTACGCCGAATCACCAAAGCCAGGTAGTCGAACGAGTTGTGGACACCATATACCTAGTCTAGCGATTAGGTTTAGGGCTGAGATAAAGCAACAATATGTAGCTTTCTAGGTTCCCTATAGGTAAAGCGACCGCTGGATACCCAAAAAGGTACAGCCAACAATAAAGCGGCAAATGGACTGCAGTCCGTGGAGAAGAAAAGCGCAAAGCGCAGACATGACCTGGCCGGAGAAAGCAATTGATGCAGATATGGCCGAAGAAGGCAAGGTAACTTTTTCTTTGAAAATTTTTTTATATATTCGAAGAATTTTTTTTTTTGCAATTTTATCAAATGCAACATAATTACCAAATTTTAAATTCTTGGAGAAGTAGAATTATTTTATTATTTATAAAATTTACAGCAATTTTCTATAATCCGCCATTTTCGATTCATTTTGACTCGTATGAATTCATATAAATTTTTTGAGTGAGGTGGCGTGAGGAGACATAAGTTGAGGTTTTTCGATTCTTGCATGATAGTAGGAACGAAGGGTTGACCTTGTAAATTATAAAATTATTGTTGAAAGGGTATTCGTAGTAGTCTTAGAATTAAATATATATGGTGGATTGGTGGTGATACCATACATACCGATTTCTTCACTCCGTATATGAAACAATAATTAATAATTCGAGATAATACAGCAGAACATAATTTGGGATCGAATTCATTAGTTTTGCAATCATACCGACCAAAACTCAAAATTAACTTTTTAGGAAAGAACTTATAACCTTGGAGTATTTTCTAAGCAGACGAAACAAATATTTCGTTGCTTAAGATTTATTATTGAATAATGGTTGACGAGAGTAAGAATATTTTTTCTATTAAAGTGATTCGCTCATTCGTAAGATAAACCCTCTCCTCCAAGAAAAAAATCATGAAAAGTATTAACGTTTTCAGATCTAAAAGTTGCTTCTCTTTGGTAGATTGAGTAGGTCTCTAGAATTGATTGATTTTTGAAATCAATTGAGCATGAGGTAGCATGACGTTATGTAATTTTAGTTTACAATTTAAAATATGAATTTAAAAAATGAGTATAGTCAGCCTCCGAACCGTAGAAGGAGGATAAATTTGACGTGAGGTCACGTTTTTTTGAACAAACCGTCTGAAATTATAGTTTTTTTAGAGCAATTTGAACGTATAATGAACTAATCTCACACCATTCCAAGTTTTGGGTTATAAAAAGATAAGTTACGTGAGGTCATGTTTTGTATAATACTTGATAAAATTTAGAATAAGTGGAGTTGGTAGAACTTTTGAATTTTATAAAAATTTTTTATTCTGGTAAAAAAATAAATTATTCTAGCAACATTCTTTGAAATAGTATGATTAGTAAAGTCCGCTTTTAAAATACTCTAGTATCTTCTAGTTTTTTTTTGTAAAGAAAGTAATTCTTGTTTTCGAAAGTTAATCGTGTTTCGCTGCAGCATTGCGCGAAATATTCGGTAATAGCATTTTTTAAATTTTCGCGGCAAAGTGCGTGAAAAAATTTCAAATTTTTTCCCAACCTTCAATCACTATGTCGAATCACGCCAAGACTGAAGAAATTCGCCGAGTAAGCAATGGCTTCCCTCTGGATCTCGATTTACTCCGACGCGCTTGGTGGCGTGAAGAACAGCTGATATACCTAAAAAACTCAGAACTGTTCTGTTTGTGGGTAGTTCTTTCCACAATTTAGTACAAGCTTACAAAGCATTGCATCATTGCCATGTGCATCATATTGATTCAGAGTATTGTATTACCATTGTATCAAATTGATACATGCAAATGTGAAGATACCTATTCAAGAACCAAGGATGAGGTACGCTTTTGTTCTACATGCACCATACTATTACATCATAATGTTAAACATATATGCATTTTATTCAATGAAGAAAAGAAAATTATATTGTGCATCAAAATTATACACATATTTTGATACTCATGGCGGGGAAAGTGTTAAATTTCAAATCTGACTTCATACCGGGGTAGTAAAATTCAAAGGAGGATAAAACTTGGAGGTATTGGACCATTCCAACAATTTCTTGAACGGGATAGATAAATATTCGAGCGTCTATATTTGCCACAGTTATATATCTAAGCATGCATACTATAATAAATGAGTATTAATGTTTTTGTACTTGCCATCTTTCTTCTCTCTTTCAAACGTTTGAGCTGATTTTCTGGATATAAGAATGTATCCCAATTTTGAAGATATTCCATTGTATAATCTTTTTGCTGCTTATTTTGTACACTTGCCCAGTATCTATCAGTCAGTTTCGAGTCCTAAACACAATTATATATCGCTATTTTATTTTTAAATACGTATTTCTTTTCGCTAATTATGCGTTATGCATAAGTTGTTGAACATGAACAGTTGAAAACATACCTAGTATGAATGGTACATGAAGGATGATATAGGTCTAGGAATATATGCAAGTTTCATACAGAATATTCTCTTATATAATATTATAACATCTTATCTTACCTTAATCTTTATATATGAATATACGTATTCAATATCTTGTGGTGCCCTTGTATATTTTGAAGTATGAGGCGCCCAGCCATATGCCGGACACCACAAAGAAAGTGTCTTTTGAGGATTCCATATCGGGCACCACAAGGCATATATACCATAAACTCCAGTGTTTATAAGGAGTTTAATTTTTAATATATAAATGTAGTCATTGTGGTGCCTACCTCTAAAACTTCAGCTGTGGACCCAGAGGGGTGAGACGATCATTTTCTGATAGTTTTTAGCTTAAAAACCTCGATCCATCAACTTTTACTCAGGTTGTCGCGCAATAACTAGAAAACCTTGACACACACCTCCTCACGTTCCATCATGTCCAAAAACTAATCAGTTCGAGAATTCAACTAACTCAAGCCTTTCTCCGAATTTGGTTTCCATTCAATCACTCCCACTCGAGTTATCGCGCGAGAACACGAAGAGAAAAAAAATAAAATAAATAAATAAATAAATAAATAAAACTTGACAGATCGACTCGAAATTTTGAGGAGTGGTACATTGAGTAGGTCTCTAGAATTGATTAATTTTTGAAGTTGATTGAGCATGAGGTAGCGTGACATTATGTAATTTCATTTTACAATTTAAAATATGTATTTTAAAAATGAGTATAGTCAGCCTCCAAACCAAAGAAGGAGGATAAGAAGAAGAGTTGGTCATCTTTGAAAGCATGTCGAACGTGAGGAAGTATAATTTGACGTAAGGTCATGTTTTTTTGAAGGAACTGTCTGAAACATTATTGTTTTTTCAGAGCTCTGACCTCACACGATTCCAAGTTCTGGGTTATAGGAAGATGAACTACGTGAGGTCATGTTTTGTATGATACTTGATAAAATTTAGAATAAGCGGAATTGGTAGAACTTTTGAATTAAAAAAAAAATTTTTATTCTGATAAAAAAATAAATTATTCTAATAACATTCTTTAAAATAGTATAATTAGTAAAGCCCGTTTTTAAGATACTCTACTATCTTCTAGTTTATCTAGTGTATGAATCAAGAAAAGGTTTCAACTTCCATTATTTCAAATTTCAAGAAATATTTTCGAATAGCTCTAGATTTTGCGTCCCATAAAAATTACATATAAAGCCTGCCAAGTTTGGTTATGTTAAAAAAAGGAATCGTATATGTACAATATACCCTCAACTTTCATATTTAAGAGCATAATTATACATGTACGATTACATCCTTATTTGCAAATGGTATCGCACTTTGAGTACCTCCTGCTCCCCTCCCCTTTCATCTAGGGGGCTAAAATTTTTCTGGGCGATCTCCCAATCAAAGTAAACCATCTCACCAAATTTGGTCAAAATTCAAAATATGATTTTTTATCGATCCGCCTTGATGTAAATAGATGGTACTTACTACTTGGTGAGCATATAGTGATGTCCAAGCAATCTTACGGCTTTTTTTCAACACTAGAGGTCTTGCTAAAACATGAATGTAATTGAGGACATGCTCCTTGACTTCTGGAATAGTGTTGAGTTGCGCGTAATAACCTAAATAAATATGAATTGGTATCATATCACCCATGTTAAGTATCAAAAATAAAGTAGGCCTGATACTAATCTATCGTTGGATAGGTACTTCGTAGCGCACAATGGTGAATCATTAAATTATTCTTTCTCTGAAAAATGGATTCACGAAGTTGTCAAACAGAAAAAAATGGATACCTATTTTTCACGATATTCAACTCCTACTCTAAATCATATGCGATTTGATTTCCATAACGTTGCTAAACAATTGACGCAATAATGAAGACTTCCAAGAAATCATGAAAAAATTTTAATATTCAAGTTTTTTAGCGAGCTCGGTCAGTACTAACGTTTGTTTATACAAGTGAAACACTTCTGAAAGTTTGAAAGTAATCAAAATATTCGAGATTTCAACCTCTTTTCAATATATGAGAGAAGCAGTGATGGGAAAACGTTAACGTAATGAAACCATATAACGAATCTAAGCGATTTTTCTCTTGAAATCGAAAATCAAAAAAACAAAAACAAAAATATAAATCTCTATTAGAGTGAACGAAACAAAATCCCAAAAATTACAGCTTTTTTTTCGTTTTTCATGTGATAATTGCTGCCATTGAAATAAATTGATCTCCGGAAGTACAAAATTATTCTGTCAAAAATATTTCGTCACTTAAACCATTAATGGAAAATTTAATGTATGAAATAATAACGTAGTAGTCTACAGCCCATTTCGAAAAAGTACTTTAGAAACCGGATTGCGAGATTCTTTGAGGATCAAAACGTTCAGCTGGCAATAGGTAGATATGTTACGTACCAAGTCCGAAAGTGATCATTTCGAGGATGGTACGGGTCATTTTGTACCAACTGAGAAATGCTCGGACCATCTATGAGATTTGGACTTTGTACGTACCATTCGCAATGTGTATGTACCAAACGCGTAGTGTCTGGACCAACTACGCTACATTGTACAACATTGTTGTACTAAGTTAGAAATCAACTATACAGACCATTCCTGAAATTATGAATGAAAGAAGAACACCAAATTTAAAGTATATTGAAAGATGACTAGATGGGAAAATCGCGTCGAACCTCTTATGAGTTATTAAATACTACTTGGGGATTTACTTGTTGCAACACGACATACAATTATGACACCTTGAATTACACAAAACATTTTTTTTCTACACGCGCATCTATTAGTTGAACACTTCGTCAAACAAGCACACCGGGGATAGCCTTGCCCACCGGTGACTGAAGATTTCGCATCAGCTTCCCGCACAGTCACTGATGTAACAGGAACGTCATCTAAGTTTAAGAAAGTAGTCGTGCATGGTGCGATTTGTCCTCACGAGAACAGCTGTGGGAGGAAGAGAAAGTAGGCAAAACATCATACATGTAGGTACTACTGCATGATTCACTGGGATAATTTTTTGGTAGAATAGTGTGACGTAGCCTTACCTATTATATTTCGTAGATTGCATTTGCTTCTATCTACTTCGGGTACTGGAATGGTAACTGTGGTGCCACGCTCTAAAACTTTGAACTTGGCATCACTAGCTTTTTTCATTCGCTTAGCCTGCTTTTCGAGGGCGCTTATCGCACGTTTGCGGTTTTTTTCCATAGTACTTCGCAGGTTTCGGCGCGTAGTGTTACTTTCGTCATCAGAAGTACCCGAAGTATGATAGGTCTTGAGATATTCGCATACTGTGTCTGCACAGCTTTTTCCATTTTGTGCAGGCCACCGTGACCACATTCTTCATGAAAATTTTTCAATATGTCAAATACCTGTCCATTATGCACGTAAAATTTAATACCACCGTTTTCCGCGTTCCAAGACAACACTAGCTTTGCTTCACTGTTTGCCCACAACACGTCGTACCGATTTATTCGACGATAATCTTTGGCTTCTTTTTTTGATTTTGATTTAGCTTCAAGAACTTCATTAACTAAACACGTATAACTTTCCATATCTTTAATAGTCGATGAATTAATACTACACTCCATTGAAAATAACTCAAGTTCAAAATTCTCTTTGAATGCCTCCACAGCAACACAAGGTAGCAAGTAGGTACACGTTATAAAGATTTATTTATCTGCCGCATGGTCGTTCACTTATTAAATCTACCCATCATACACAGATAGACTCATTAACGAAGAATACCTTATCTTAAGTTACCTATTATGAATGAATGGATAACAACTTCAGCCCATACACGTAATATAACGTTGATTTCTAACTTCGTACAAAAATGTTGTACAATGTAGCATTAGTGGTCCAGACGCTACGCGTTCGGTACGAGTACGCGTTCGGTACGAAAATGAAACGTACTTATCAAGAATAGTACAATAAGTGTTGTACAAAGTACGAAATCTCATAGATGGTCCGAGCAATTCGCGGTTGGTACAAAATGACTTGTACCCTCCTCGAAATGATTACTTTCGGACTTGGTACATAACAGATATATGTTGGGCATTAGGAAATTCGGACATAACGGTCGTATGGTCGTTCTGCTAGTCGAGTTCAAAACACAACCAAATTGCCATAGAAACGAACGAAAATGCCCGTTAACACGAGCAAACGGCCAACTCTCCTTATATTCTGTGAACAGGATTTCCGCTATAGCGTGTATATAATTTTTATCAAAACTATGTATGATACCATTTTAGGTCAACAATAATTTGATTTGAGTTCACCGGGTTTTCTCCACTGCTAATGAAGATAGAGACGTGAAATTTTGTATACTTTACTTGTATGATCTGAAGTAGTGAATGTAAGGTTTCGGTCCAATTTGGCTCCCTTTTACCCCTCCTCCCCCTCAAAGGGGCACTAAAAATTGCAAAAGTGAAATGAAACATATAAAATATTCTACAGTACACTCGCAATGCATTCATCAAATTTCAGCTCATTTGATGCATTAGGCCCTTCTGTAGCCCAGCGTAAAAGCTGTAAAATGTTCGAAAAGGCACAACACGAGGAGAAATTGAAATGGGGAAAATCATAGACTTTTTTGTATGGATCAGACATTATAATTTCAAGTAGGTATAGAGAAACATGAATGAAGTATAATAAACTCATAATGGCGTTTTGAAGAAAACAAATTAGTAGTAGCATACTCCATTACAAAATTATTTTCTAATCTCCAGTATTATCTTCTTTTTAATCAGACAGAACGGGTAGTGCATGTAAGGTTTTGGTTCTATTTGGCCCCCTTTTACCGCTCCTCCACCCTCAAAGGGGCACTAACAATATTGCAAAAATTCGAACTCGATCAAGTGGAGGTTTATCGCGCCTCACCGTCCGCACCAAGGCGGTTTGTGGGAGGCGGCCGTCAAGGCAGGCATAGCCTCTCTCGCAAAGCTATTCGTAACCAAGTCTTAAATTTCAACGAATTTAACACAGTTCTTGCGAAGGTTGAAGCGATTTTGAATTCACGTCCGACTGCATATCGAAACGTTGGTCAAAACGTAGAACCTTAAACGCCCGGGCATTTTTTGGTTGGTAGTTCGCTTTTAGAAACGCACATCGCAGATGATGCATCATTTTGTAGGGATTTGAATGCAGAATGAAATATTATCGAGCTATTTTTGCGATGAAACTAAACGGTAAGAAATTACCAGATTCGCATAGACTTTTAATACGTTGTTAAGTATGCTATACTAGACGTACATACTAAATTTCAGCTTGATAACCAACTTTGCAAGCAAAACCCTATATGAGCGATTTTTTCGGTCTCCGGGCATAATTATACTCATAGTGCAATTCAAGTGTGAAAAATGACGAAAATTGCATAAAAACTGCAATAAAATGCAGTTGTGACTGCAGGCAATAAAAATACACCCACATTTACATTGAGTGGACACACCTTTTTCTAACCCCGTTGAGTTTTTTTGGTCTCTTTGAAAAAAAGGGGCGTTTTTAGGTCTCATCCCCACATTGTGATCGCGAGCATCACTAAAATTATATTTCCTAATGCCCAACCTATATCTACCTATTGCCAGCTGAATTTTTTGGTCCACAAGAAATCCCGCAGGTTGAACACTTTTTCGAGATGAGCTGTGGACTATAGGGACAAATACCAAGTAAAAAAAAAAAAAAAAAATTAATAAAATGAGCAAGAAACGGAAAGAAACTGACTTTTTAGTTTTCAAACATCAAGAAAATTTTGACCTTCATTACGCTTGGACAAACAATTAAATTTTTTTTCTTATATGTTTTGGAGTAAAAAAAAAAATCAAGATACCTCTTCTTTCACATAAAATGAAACAAATATTTTACGTTTATTCATTCATTTTTTTTTTCTACAATATAGTCCCCTGCATTTAGACATAAAATATACCAAAGGTCGAAAATATTCGCATCATAGCTTTTTTTGGTATGCTTGTTATGGAACACCATTCTAAACAACATACTAAAAGTCCTCACTCCTAAGTGTGGAGCATAGCCCCCCAGGGGGAAAATATCCCCTCAAAGTCAGTTTTTGGCCTCTATCTCCTCCGCATTTGATACTAGCGCAAAAAAGTCTGAATAAAATTTATTCTCCTTTTAATTTACTACAAAATGAGCATGTAGAGCTATGCTTCCTAAAGATGAGTGGTGGTGAAACTCTCCATTTTTCATATACCACCAAGTAGGGTACCTAGCTCCACCATTCGCTTGAATATTTCCGATGAATTAGAAGTGAGTTTCTCACGAATTATTTATAATCAGCGTCGTGCAGAGAAAATCCGGGCCCAGGAGGAAAAGTAATAAGTATAAAAAAAAATGGAGGCAAAGACAAATTTTATAATGCCAATGCTTCAAGTCGCCTTGGACGCACGATAAGTGTCGTCTGTTCATTTGGTCTATGCGACAGTGCTGCTCCGCGTCTTTTTACCATATAACCAAGCAGATATTACATATTGGTAACATTATTTCTACTTTCATAACCAATTGAAAGGTTCCCGACAAACACACCGAATACGAATCGCATACGAATCGAATACTATTTTAGTATTTCTAGCATGCGAATCGAATGTGAAGTTCGCTGCTAATATACAGCGAAAATGTCCGCGTTTTTAGCATTTGTAGCGTTTAATAATCTTACTTTTCACATCCTTTTCGCATGCGAAACCAATACTTATGTAAGCGTGTTATTAGAGTGCGATTCGAATGCGAACAGCGCATACGAACTTCGCACTCTTATAGCATGAGTTTCGTCTTCTATTTAAATAATACTCAATAAAATTAAATAATTTTTTGTAGATATCTAGATTTTAATATTGTTTTAGTACCATTTTCAACATTTTTTTAGTTTAATATTTCCAAACGCTTTTATTCATAAATATACGAAAAAATAAGTTGAAAGTGGTAATAAAAAACAATGTTAAAATATGGATACCTAGAAAAAATCTCAATACGCACTCTAATAATTTAATTTTAATAATAGTAAAAATGAAAATCTCGTAATTAAAACAGAAGGGGGAAAAGGAAGAAAAAATTTCGCGTCATGGATACTGAATTCAGCAGCTACCACGCTATATCAACAGAACTCCGATAAAAATTCGTAACAGTGAAATCCAAATCTCAAACCAATTTATAAGTTGAAAATAACTGGACATTCTTCCTCAAATTCACTCTTTTTTTAAATTCTTCAAATTCTTTATTCCGTAATCGACGTTTTTGTCGATTCGTTTTCATTATAAAATTAAAATTTAACGTATTGAAATTTAAAAAAAAATACACCTGATGCAACACTTTTCAGACTGACTCTTAATAAATGTAATATATAATGAATTATAATTTTCACATGCGATACGTTAGGGAGTTCGCAGGATTTTCGCTGTACTGTATTCGCAGTCGTATCGCAAGTGATTCGAATGCAAATTTGAATTTAATTATATATTGATAAAATAAGTGCGAAATTCTTATACTATTCGTATTTTATTCGCATTTTATTTCAAGCATGTGTACAGTATGCGAAAATCTCATGTGAATAGCATATAAAGATCGCATACGTATCGCAATGTGGAAACCTACATGCGATTCTCATGCGATGCGAATGATGAAAAATTAAAATAAAATGTGATGCGATATTAGCATCTGGTTCGAATACTTTCAACATGCTATTTTTATTTGTGAGTAGCATGCTAGAAATCGCTTGCGATTCGTATTCGCTGTGTTTGTAGGGTTAAGTATTTATAGCCGCTGTTGTAATATAAATGTATTTTGAAGCATGATAAAAACGAATTTGATGCTTTGAGCTTTCTCTATATGGGGTCATTGGACGCACGGTATAATTATAAAACATATTACTATATATGAAATTTTTACAAAAACGATTTCTAACCTTTATTCGCACAAGCCATCCATTTGGTATCACGGAAATCAGCTCCATCTCTGCCAATTAAATATGTGAAAACTCTTACTGGAAATGGAGTTTCTGTTGAATTTTTCCAGTTATATTTTCGAAATATATTTATGTTACTCTCAGGCACGCCATCCGTGATCAGCATGATGGCTTGATTACACATGGAAGCTAAATAATCTTTACGGTGCTGCAATCATAAATAATAGGTTTAGGTACATACTTGTTACCTGAGTTTTTAACTAAAAAATGACAGCTATTACAGCCTACCTGATTTGAGAAGGGAAGGTCGGAGGGGGGTGAGGTCTTCATATCTTTTTTATTAGCTCTACTTTAAAATATTCATTAAAAAATTATTTTGCATTGCGTCTAAGCTATTATGATAACTAGCAAAAGTTACAATCCCTTTTATTTAAAGACTTTTCTTGCGTGCAAATGCACCTACGTAATATTTTTGAATAATGTACCTACTTTTACTCGATTACAGTTCAGCTTCGTATTTCAGTTTTGAGATTTCTACACTTTTTTAATTCAATGAATCTCATTTTTTTTTTACATTTGTACAAAACTTCTTAACCTACAATGTTCGCTTTTTAGCTGAGTTTTAAACTAAAAACGACAGATATTACAGCCTACCTGATTTGGGAAGGGAAGTTAGGGGGAGGGTGGTGTTTTCAAATCTTTGCGTTTAACACCATTTCTAATCATCTGGCAAATCTCCAACTTTTTGGTATATGTATATATATTTGAATATACGTATTCAATATCTTGTGGTGCCTTTGCATATTTTGAACTATGAGGCGCCCAGCCACATGCTAGGCACCACAAAGAAAGTGTCTTCTGAGGATTCCATATCGGGCACCACAAGGTATATACATCATTAACTCCAGTATTTATAAGGGGTTTAATATTTAATATATAAATATAGTCATTGTGGTGCCCACCTCTAAAACTTCAGCTGTGGACCCAGACGGGTGAGACAGTTCATTTTCTGATAGTTTTTAGCTTAAAGACCTTGTGGCACCCGATTTGGGCACTACAACGTTAAAAACGGGCACCACTATGATTAAAATTATATATATATATATGTGTATATATATTGAGTTACGTATAAAAGTTGGATCCCTTGAAAAACAGTGAAAGTTGGATCCACCTTAAAAAATGGTTGTAAGAGCTATTTGTCTCCAGCAAACAGTTAAATGTTATTTTTCCGTTTTATAAGTGAAAGAAATACATTAAATCGATAATTAGAATAGAAGTTATGATGGAAAATTTAATTATAAGGATGTGTGAGAGTTGACTCCATGCTTCAAAAAGACAGTTATAAGTTGGCTCCATGAGAAAGTGGATACCGTATGTGGAGTTATATATTTAAATATGCATTTATAGAGAAAGTTGGCTCCTCCTGGCGAGTATGCCTTGGGATAGAGCGCGCCTTGGCGAAACTAATGCATGATTTGTGAAAGTCAGCTCCATATACGGTATCCACTTTCACATGGAGCTAACTTATAACTGCATTTTTACATAGCGGGAGCTGACTTTTATATGTGACTATAATTATACATATACACCAAAAATATGGACATTTGCTGAATGGTTACAAATGATCTGAAACGGGCTACCAATTTTTTTCGCTGTGTGTGATAAAACCAGTACGGAAGTTATGGTCATTTATTAGTCTTATAATAGTGATTAAATAAAGTTAATTTTGCTTTGAATTTTCAATTTAATTTCATATTCATCGTGTGTTATTTTTAGCAAGTCTCTCTATTCAAAAAAAAAATAATAATAATAATAGCGCTAAAATGTGCAAAAAAATTTTTGAAAATATTTTCTGGATTTCTGGATTCCATAAAAAGAACACGAATAAGTTTAATTTGAATTTCAAACAAGTTCAATGCAAAAAAGAAAGTTTTAAAATTTATGTTGTAAAATACATCTTATTATATGTATTATCTTATAAATAACCACATGCTATAGTCGCGTAGTATAATGTATTGATTTGAGATGAAATTTTGGTAGGAAGAAAAAAATATGTATGCATCCATGCCGCATCGTTTTTAAATGAAAGAAGGTTAGTCACTTGGACTCATTTTGTCAATTTTCGACATCTCTCGTACCCCAATACATTTTGAGGTTGATAACTACTTCCTCACCCCTACAACATGGAAGTGAATTGAGGATATAATACACTTCATATCCTCAATAATTATATGAGTTCATATTATTATTATTTTTACTAATTTCAGGATTCTCAATTTCTACTCAAATTTTGATAATCCGCCTTTTAGAATCCATTTTGATCTAAATTTAAGAGATCATAGTTTGGTCACCAACTAACCCTACATACAAAGTTTGACTTTTCTAGGTTGATTTGGTAAGAAGATAATTATGCAAGATATAAATACTATTTTTCATATTTTCTTTACTTACATTTTCTAGTATAGTGAATGCTCTCTGTAAGGCTTCGGTAAAATTTGCCAAATTTGTAGCATTCGTCATGTTCTCCACTCCTAATTTTAATTCACGAATTGTTACCAAATTAGCCTGCAAATACAAAATGATACTGAGTATTTGTAAGTTCGCGCATCGAATCCATAAATAAGGTTAATACTAAATAAAAAACAGTTAGTCTGAAAATGAACTTTTATAAGTACAAAACCCAGTAGATGCCTTTATCCGAATCTGCTCAAGTGTTATCACTAACAACTAATCAGCCAGAAGCAATCGCCAACCACCGAACGAAGTAGTATAGTAACAAAGTAATACAGTATGCTATACCAGAAATATATATAAAATTTCAGCTTGATAGCCAACTTTGCAAGCAAAGCCCTGCCTGTATTATTATTAATATTCTAATCAATGTGTCGAAAATTGTATTTTCGCTCTAAAATTTCTCAGATAAGGTCAAAAATGGTTTTTCTTATGATTTTTAAATTCTACGCGAAATTTTAACCCACTTTGATAGGACCACTGTAATTACTGATTTTTTCAAGCTTTTATCGTTACTGGCGATGAAAACGTAACGATATTCTTATCATTAAATAAGAAATTTTACCCTCTAAAACTTAAGCTTTGACGAATTTTTCTTTAAATTATACAGTTTTTCAAAAAATTTAAAAAACTAAAACGCGTCTATTCTATTTACACTAATGTTAAATTTTGATCAGTTTCACCTTTTCCAGTAAAACGACAATAGCGCGCCACAACTGTGCCCAGTCCGAACTGCTATTTTCTTAAGCCTCATCTTTTATGTAAGCGTGTTTCTATTATTTTTTTTTTAAATAAATTTTTTCATTATAATAAGAAGATTCAACATTCATGTAGGTAAAATGATATGGATGGCTTTGTGAAAGTGCAAGACACAGCTACAAAAGAATCGTAGAGGCAGAACGATGTCTGCAACGTTAGCTAGTACATCTATAAAATTCGATTTGTCCTTGATGAAAGCAACAAAAGTGGTTTACACTTCATAAGCTGACATCACTAATAACTAGTAACTGACTAGACAAGCAATTGTATGTTACCTCAACTATTCAATGAGAACACCGCTATGTCAAGGTAGCCCCCCAAAATTTTTGGGCTAATCTATGGATGTGATCTTACATATGCGATATGCACAGGCTTGGCGAAACCTACTGGGGAACGGGAGGGTGGGTACAGTTACTTCATGGGGGCCGCCACACATGGTTTTCCCCGGCCCAGTACAGAAAGTTCCGCCAACCCTGGATAATGAAAAAAAGAATGAAGATAGTGTGACGGTATACTCCTAGGATAATTAGTGTTTCGCGCTTTTCAGCTGCGAAACTTATATGTGTCTTTTCAGCGCTTTTCAGCTGCTGAAGCGAGTGAAAATGACTGTTGCGCTTTTCAGCTGCAACAATACCAAAATAGAATTTACGCCTAGAAGCGTTAAAATCGACAAATAATCAAAAAAATTAAAATCGTGATAATTAAGAAATCCTATGATGAGAAAAAATTTATTGAGTCTTTTCAACACAGGGAGAAATATACCGTGCGCGCAAATGATCACTTACACACCAGCGCAAAAATGGGTTGAAACTAGTTTTTTAAAATTTAGAATATAATATCACACGTTTTGAAATGGTATTTTATCCACGTTTCTAATTTAATTATGTCACTAAATTAATTAAAAATATAAATAAACCCACAATTTCCTGTTATAAAGTTTATTTCAAAATTATATAAATGAGTTTTTGCACATTTTTGCGCTGGTGTGTAAGTAATTAATTGCGCGCACGGTATTGTATAAGCTATGTAGCGCTTTGCAGCGGCTACAATTAAGGTTACAATTAAGTAATTGCTACCTTACAAAAATTAAATCATGCGTATAGCAAGTAATTATGCCACACGTCGTGATGGACCATTTAGGCGATTAATAATATAAAAATGCAAGCTTATATTTACATCGCAACACACATTGTGTGCGAGTTTTAACTCCTACGTGTTATGGAGATATCAGGTGCGTCAGAGAGCACCTGTAACAATAGTTTACCATATGGCTAGGTTATAAAAACATACCTGTACAAGATTTTCGCTGAAGCATTCAACAACAGGAGTTATCTTATCGCAAAACTGTATGATATTAACGAAATCATTGGGGCCCAATGTTTCTAGAATTGTATTTATTGTATGCCTGGCTATTTCTTTTTTTTGCCCCATCATGGAACCCGAATTATCCACTAATATTATTATATCTTTCGGATCTGTAGCAGCTTCCACATACCATGGCCTTGAACGTGCATCATAAAGATCAGCTTGTACTGTATCAACTTCCCACCTTATACCTAAATGAAAAAAAAAAGGAAATACCATATTACGCAACAAGGGTGAGAAGTGTGTTTTTTCAAGCAGTGTAAAAAGTTACGGCACGAGCCGAAGGCGAGTGCTGTATCGCACGAGTTGAAACACACACTTTTCATCCGAGTTGCGTACATTATCTAAATGATTGAATAAATAATTATTAAGGGCAGAGTCGAGCGTTTTAAACCAAAGTGTTTATAACATGTTTTAAACATTGAAAAAAAAACAACAACAAAAAACAGCAGCCATGCCGCATTACTGGAGCTGAGTTTTTAACTGGAGCTTGTTTTGATTTAGTAATAAAATAACCTCGCTTAACCGTTCATGACTACAGGCCACACCCAACACCAAATCTGAAAACCCCTCAAAACCCCTACCCCATCCTTTCCAAAAACACTTAAAAAGTTGAATTTGGCACAAATGTAGTATTTCTTGCCATGAAATAATCATGTGAACACATATTTCTCAAATTATAACTATTTGAGGGTTCTCAAAATATCTTCAAATCTTGATAATCCGCCATTTTGGATCCATTTCTACTCAAATTGAAGAGGTCATATTCTGGTCACTAACTAATCCTACACACAAAGTTTGACCATTTTAAGCCGATTTGGTGATGAGATATGGAAGATTCATGAAATTTCCTGCAACAATTTCCCCTCTAAAAGCCGTTTTTTGTTCTAACTCCCCTCCAAAATCACTGAAGAAGCTAAATCAAAATAGGTTTATCACTTGAGCTCATTTTATCATATGACACAGCAATAAAAAAGTTTCGACCCTTCCTGTACCTCCAGCACCATTTTAGGTTGATAACCCCACCTTCCCCCTTCCAACACCATGTATGGTAGTGAATTGGATATAGTGTACAGCTTATCCCCAATAACCATATGAATTCATATTACTTACATTTTTACCAACTTGAGGCTCCTCAAGCTCGACTCAAATTTTGATAATCCGCCATTTTGGATCCATTTTGATCCAAATTCAAAAAGTCATATTCTGGTCACGAACTAACCTCACATACAAAATTTGACTTCTTTAACTTGATTTGGTGGGGAGATATGGAAGATTCAAGAAATTTCATAACTCAAAACTTCCTCAAAAAGCTGTTTTTTGATCTAACTCCTCTCAATATGCACTTAGGAAGCTGAAATTTGGATATGTTAGTGTCCGTGACTCACTCTTTCATATGAAATCAAAAACGAAAAATTTGAGGTATTCACCCTTCCCCAGCTCTCCTCAAAATTTGAGTGATCCGCCATTTTGAAATTTTGCGAAAAAAGAAAAGAAGCGCTTCTGCGTATTTTCAAGGGGATTTCCTCACCGAAAGGGAGTACCCGAATAAGGGGTGATTTTGGCCCAAGCACTTTTTGGCTCCTATACCCCTCAGATGGTGTGCCTAGACTAGAAAAAAATTTTTGCCAAGTTTTGGACCCCTACCCCCTCCACTCCCATTCCCTATCCATTTTATTGTCATTTTTTCAAGAATTTTTCATTTCGTTCAGAATGAAAGAAATTTCTCGTTCTTTCGCACATAGGTAGGTATTGTAGTGGTGTATCTAAGATAAAATTTTGAGCAATTTTGGTTCATTCCTTCATGGGGTTTTGCCCATTTGCAATTTTCAACTGTAAAAAATACCTTAATAGCGAAAAACGACCACTTTTTAAAAGTTTTTTATGTAAATTTATCTTACGTATTCAGTTTTGAGATTTAGAAATGTCGTCGACCGCCAAATGCGAAAAAACTATCATATAATCGATTTTTTCCACTTTTCGAATGCTAATAATTTTATTTTTCATTTCAAAATTTAAAAAAAAAAAATTAATACACCACTAATACGAGTAGCGCAAACATTCAGCCCTTCCCCTCACTCCCCTTCAGCTAACAGTGTATCGTTATGATTTCGTGTTGAAGAAAATCTACAGTAATTGTATAATGATTATGCAGTAAATGTTACATACGTCTTCTACCTTTATAATATTATAAGTATTAGGATGGAAAGAAAAAGAAAAAATGGTCTTCAGTTTTGATTAAATTTCAGGTGGTGGTTATCCTTTAGTCGAAAGTTCCCATGCAAAATTTCAGAACCCACGGACCATTTGGGGGGGATAGAGGTCCTCAAAATAGGGTCTATTTTCGAAAGAACATGGTTTTTCCTCTCTATAGCCTCTGGATCGATTCATAACCATAACCACATTGGGCTATTAGAAGGGCCCAATTTGAGTTTTTACATCTCACTAGCCCATAAGCAGGTCGATTGGAGGCCATCTTGATCGCCCTTCGAGAGTATGAGACATCGAGAATTAGCAAACATGAATGACGAAATGATAAAAAAGTTGAAGGCATATGAAACGCATAGTCATAGTGTCACACTCCATCCAGTGTTGGGCAAAATCTTTTGAAAAGAGAGTCAACTCTGTCAACTTCACTCTTTTTTTAAAAGAGTTAACTCTTCGAATTTAACTCCTTTTGTGATTCATTTGAAAATAAGAGTTAACTCTGGATCGTTAATTTTTTTTTTTAACTCTCAATTCTTTCGCAACTCTTTTCAACCCTTCATTTTAAAAATTTTTGAAGGCTGGAAAGTATTCTCAAATTTTTTAGAACATTCTTGATTATGCGGTTGTTAAAATATTCTCTTACCATCACTAAGTATTTACAAAAAGTTTTGTGATTTCAGATATTATTTTCAAGGGATGAAATAATCATTTCATTTTACGACCCCTTAAGAATCAAGGTTTCTCGAAGCAGTTTGAATAAGAACTCATAAACATTACGCATGTAAGCTATAATCATTATTAATTTATTCGTAAGTGTAACTTGGCATCTGGCACCTGTCGACTTGCCACTTGCGAAGAAAATTGAAAAATTGCAACATCTCGTGGATTCAGATTTGTGATCCGAAAATTAGATTCGAATCCGCATGAATCTTACTTCTGGATTCGGATTCGGATTCGATTTATTATTATTATTATTTTTTTGTTGATTCTGCCCATCCTGGTAGAAACACCTATGATAAGCATTATTCTATTTTATTACCTGGATATATTCGCATATAGCCGCTGGCTCCAGCAAAATATTGCCAAGATAAGGTGGGGTCTGTGGCATAATTATGACGAAAATGTTCATCTAATATTTCCGACCATTTTATTCCCAGAAAAGTTTCATTGGCTGAAATAAAAGTAGATATTAAACGGCTGTGAACAGATAAAGGTACCTACTGACCTCTGAACCACACAAATGTGACATTTATCGGACTTCAGAACAAAAATTTTTTCGAGTTTTTTCTCTTATAGATTGAGTAATAATGCCCTGTTGAGTGAAAAATCACCATACGCCAACAAATCATCAATGTAAGTGAAAATTCATTCAAAATATTGCTAATTTATGATACAAATATAAGACTTATCGTGTTATCGCTCATTCATTTGCTTTTTAATTCCCAAACAATATGGCCATTAAAAACACTCGCATGGTAATTTGCTGAAAATTTTGCTACAAAACTTGGTTTTCCTTTTTCTTTTATCTAAGGTTCGGCAGAAAGTTTTTTTTTACCCAATTTTTATTTTTCATTTTTGTCGAATGTCCCGCCTATTTCCATTCTTTCAATTTTGATTTTCAAAATATTAAAATTTGTAGTTAATTTTTGTTTGATTTTTGATTTCCTAACTTTATCTATCAATCAAATTTTCAAAATGGTCCTTTCCTTTGCGTTTTGGGTTAGTTCTGTGTTGTGTTCGTTGTTTTTTGTTAGGGCCCAAACTTGTGTCCCGTAAGTAAGAATTGATACTATGCAGGGAATTGTATAAGTTGATAAGGAAACTGAAATTACGCTTGCGTCAGCGCATCTAACTACTGTTGTTGTTGGATTCAGTTTCTACCATTTGAATTAGCAGTCCATAGAATATAGTCGAAGTTTAATACAATCTCGCATAAAAATTACAATACGATAAAAATGGTTTCACTTTCTAGTTTTTGATTTCAGTTATCGCTATTCTTTATTCTTTTCACTTTGCGCTTAATGTAGTGGTTAATTAAATGATAAAATTATCAAGATTTGTATTTACCAATTTAGAGCGATCATTTTGATGCACTACACATTTTTTTTATTTTTTATTTTTAAGCGTTCATTTTCAAGATATTCTTTTGCTATCTTTGAAAATGTTCATGACAAAAAAAAAAAAAAGAAATTATAAAAACCAGAAAACTCTAAGGAATTGTTGAACACAATGTTTGGAATCGCATCTACTTTAATATTACAGGGAAAAATTTTGGTATCAGTTTGTAGTTTTTTCGTTCTTTCCCTGAAATTTGGAAAATATTTTCATTATGGCTATAGGCAGGGTTGGCGAGCGTAACCAGAACAAAACGAAAACCCGGAACAATAACTAGAAAAACCGAATTTTGTTGAACCAGAACCGAATGCGAACCAAAAAAATCAATTGAATGATTGAATGACCAAAACCAGATTAAAACCATTTTGTGGAACAAGATAATGAACGAAAATAATTTTGGAACAACCCCGGAACAAAATCGTTAACCGCTTAAAATAATATTTGGTTTCATTATGGTTATTTAAGAAATGACTCACTCCATCATTCCATTGTCAATTTTGTCGCCCACAAGGTTGGACATGTCATTTCACAGTTGACAACAAGTCGAAATTCGAAGCGATCGAATTTGCGTTAAATAAGATAATTTACATTTTATTACCATGATTATAATTTATTATCTAGTCCCTCTTCAGTACGAATAAATCTTTCGCCTTTTACTAAAGATTTCCGTGGAGGAGGACATATATGAATGAGCATATAACCTAATTTTTTATAATTATTATCACGATCAGAAAACGAGCAGAATAGAAAATAAAGAATGAAATTAATTTTAAAAACAAAAACCAGAACAAAACTAGGACGAAATCTAAAGTAGAAAAAAAACTGGAAACCAGAACAAATGTAATATATTTATAAAAACTATAACCGGAACAAAACCGAATAAATGATGTAGAAGAAAAAAATGAGCCGCACAATAACCGGACATTTTGGTTGAATTTTATCATGTTCCAAAACCAGAACAAATATTTAAAAATTTATTAATCCTGATCGGATCATAACTGTATACATGAAACATTTTGCTCACCAGCCCTATATTATACTAATAAAGATCGATATAAATTCGATATATGTACCAGATTTGTAAGATAGTAAATCTTCGTACACGGTGAATGCACCTTCGACGGGACCGTTTTGGTAAATTTCTTGTTTAATAGCGTCTTCGTCACCATCAATCGAGTATGCTTTGGCACCTATAAATAATACAGGCAATTGCGTTTTAATATTGAGATTTTCTCGGAATATACACGAGTCGTGGTAAAATTCGATGATTCGATCGCATTTGGTTTATACGCACGAATTGAAATTCAGATAAGAGTCGAGTTGATTAATCGAACTTAGTATTGTTTGTTTTAATGATTCGTTATCTTACCAAAATGTAAGTCTTCTTGGTACGTTAATTTGTAACTAGATTGACATTTCTTTTCACATTTAGGCGTTCGTCCCCCTCCACTGCATGGTGGTCTGGTACCGTTAACGTGGTGTTCGCATGGAGCGATTTCGTACGGTTGGCAACCCTGTAAGGTATAAAATAATTGTCGAAAATTACACAGTCCTGCTCGAACGATTCATTATTTGCTCATAATATCCGAACGACGGGACTGTGGAATTTTCGACTTTAATTCTGTGGCTACGCACACAGCATTAAAGTGACTTGCCTACTCTCTTCCCTATCTAAATCTTGATTCAGATGTAACATATTCGAAATTACATACACAAGCGTATACCAACCCTTAAACTGGTTATATCATCCCTGCTTTGCTTTCTCGACTTTCCCTACTATGTTGCTTTCGCCAGACTGAACCCTTGCTTACCACCGCTACGAGAACACTTGTTTTGATATACAGGACGACATCAACGTGATTTTCTCTTTTCATCTAGTTTCCTTTTTTTTACTTACAACTTATTGCCATTTTTATTTTATCGCTAATTTAAAATTTGACGATGCCGGCTACGCGATCTCGCGGAAAAAAGACCGCTTGTGGCGGCGGTGCCTGTGCCCCGTTAGGGACGGGACCAGTTGGAAACGACCACGAAGAATGTAAAGTGAGTGCTGCTTAAATTTTTGTCTAGATTTATTATTATTTGCATTTTCTTTTTGCATGCTTAAAGTCGCTGTCGCTCTATCGTTTGTCTCTCTCAGGCTCGCTCGTCGCTCCCCTCACATTTCTCTTGATGTCTGGCACTCACTTAGTTTCTGGTGAAACTAATGAGCTCCTTTCATTTTTGTTACAGGAGCAACGAACGCGCCTACGACGAAGAAAACGAAGTCTTCCTCCTAAATCATAATATTAAATTTAAATAATTATAACATATAATATTTTTCGTAAATTGTAAATATCCAATATAATTTTTTTCTGATACGAAAATTCGCGTGAATATTTTCTTCTCTTTTGCCTCATGATGATCGGTATTTCTAATATAGAGATACCTTTTCGATCATTTAAACGTAAAATTCGCTTCCACCGTGTTATACCTGCCTTCTCATAGGACGTCGCCCTCCCCCCCCTGTGTCGTAATTCTTCTTCCAAATAGGTGCTATCAGTTAGGCGTTGAAAGAGTACGTGCAAAATAACTCTTTCACATATTCTCGTTCGAACTCTGCTTAAATTTACGACATAATGGTAGTACAGAGCGTAGTTGAAAAATTCGAAATCAAAATTTCACTACTAAATTCAAAAAATCCACATGAATAATTTGATCTAGGTAAACGTAGGCTATAGGTTAAATTTTTCCGAGAATTTAAGGAAGTGCGTAGCAGCGACTTTAAGCTATTGTTGTCAGATTTTATTTCACCTTTTTTATCGTTATATGTTGATGTGACGAGTTTAGCGTTACATATATATTACGCGCGTATCAATGTATTGCGCATTCAGCGAGGCGGTGTCGCATCGAACGGCACCACATCCTATCCTCTGCAAACATGTTCAGCGGTCACTTTCAACCTTTTTGTGACTCAACGCCGTAGCGCGTTGATTGTATTACACAATAAAACCTTTTTTTTATGCAGTATCGGCGTTTTGGCCGTCTTGCACTTAATTATGTGTTTTTGACCATATGTGTTGAAGACCATCATTGATTAATAGAACCTTTTTTATCTGATGCGTTTAAAAATACGTAGTAACGCAGCTGGTCTTTAAATGACAGTGTGCCTTATCGATGGTTATTTAACCGATAGCACGTCTTTTATTTATTTATTTTTTTATTTTTTTTTATTTATTTTTTTATTTTTTTTTTTTTCGCTATTATATCGTTATCGTTGTTGCCAGTTTTGTGAGGTTGAGATATGTATGCTTGTTAGTAGTTCAACATTTTGATGTTTCTACGTTTGAAAATCGACCGTTTCTTAGAGCAAAGAAACCATTCCTTGTTAAACCGCAATGTGAGGATGGTAGCCTAGGTAATGTGCGTCGATGGACTACGTAGAATTATTTTGTTGATGGGAGTCGACACATGAAAAAGTTTTCAGTTATATCTATAGAGTAGGACCCGGGTCATCAGGATCAATTTGATATTGTTTTTTGCATTCTCACCTACAAAACTGCAACGGGTGTTATTTAGGGGTGCGTAAGACTATACTGCTTAGGTTGACAATTTTTTTTCCCATCTGGCTATTACTCAGGGCTGTGTGGTTTTATTTTCGCATAGTCGCTATCTACAAAAGTCTTTGGATAGATGCGTTTGACTGAGTGTGTGTAATGAATGGGCTCCATTACACTCACTACGAGAACGTCATCCAGGCCACGTCAGCTGCCTTCTTCTTTGGCGTTAGAGGGGAAGGTAATAGAACTATTATCTGTCGAGTTTACTTGACAGTTGATTTTTCTATAGTCGGCCTCAACTATACTGAGGCAAGGCTCCGTACGGCCACCTTAGTGGATTGGTGCGAGATGTGGCGTGGTTGGCACTTACCTGATCCTAGCACAAGCGTTGAGTTGCTTGTCTGCTCCGGGAGTGTTGGGGTCATAAGGGTGGTGCTTTGACCCCCGATCTTTGAGCTGTTGGTCAGTTTATTTTTTATCCTAACTGGTCTTACCAGTTGGGGCCCCCTCTCAGTGATCTGAGTCGGGTGTTGTGACATTGCGTACCTCTTCTCTCTTTAGAGGGGGTTTTTAGCTGTGCAGTGCTAGGTTCTGTGACCTTGGACTTGAGTAGACCATTGGACCTGAATGATGCGCAGCTTCCCGCTACAGCTTTGCAGCTTATGGGATGTCAGGCTGGGTCACTAAGGCGAGTCAGGCCGACCCAGCATTCGGGAGTAAGCCCGCCATAGGGTAACTCACCATTAGTTTAACGCAACGTAGAAGCGAAGCGACCTTATACATTGTTGTCACAGCAATGGGTTGGCAAGTGCCACCACACGGCCGCATGCTTGGGTTATGGCGGTACCAGCATGGCTAAGCCGCCGTAGCAGATGGAAGGGATTAGAAGGTTCTAATCCATTTAAATTAAGAGGATCCTCGATTTATTTTTGATTATGGTCAGTTGTCGACTCCCGCCTAATAGCTGGTATACTGTCTTCTACGCCCCCTCCCCTCTACTTTGCATGTGTTGTTTGAGCATGCGTGTTATAATTTACAATATTCTCAGACTGGTAAGAAACTGGTCGTGGTATATTTTACGATGTTAATTTTGTGCCCCCACCTATTCCGTAGGAGAGCGACTCCGAAGCCTGTGAGATACGTGTGTCCTTGTTGGCAGATAGGGTGGATGAGATCGAAGAGTTAGTTCGTGCCCGTGATTTTGATCAACTGTCAAAGCGAGTTGATGATTACAATGCAGCTATTGATGCGGCTCGGTCTGAAATGGAGTCTAGTAAGCTCAACCCCAATCAGCTGGGGAGTTTTGAGCTTGCAATCACCAAGGCTCGTAGTAAGGTGGAGGGGCTATTAATTGCCACTCAGACCTTATCTTCCGATGAAGGGAGTTCTAAACCTCCTTCTCGTACCTCTGAGCCCCCCTTGTCATTCACCCCACCAGCCTGTGTCATGCCACCACCATCATCTACCTCTACCGAACAACCAGCTGCAGGTTGTCTTCCAATCAGCCTTAGACCAGTGTTTAAGATGAAGGCGATGGATATACCAACATTCGCAGGAGACCTCAAGGAATGGAAGAGGTTCTGGGAGATTTTTGAACAAAACATTGGCAGCAAAAACTACTCAGATCAGGACAAATTAAACTTCCTGGAGAATCATCTCGCGGGTCCGGCGAAGGAAATTGTTGAGGGTTATGAGTTGGTGGGGGAAAACTATCCTCTCGTGATAGATGCCCTCCACAGGGAGTTTGGAGACCCCACCAAACTCATAAATATATACCACGACACCATAAAGAGCCTTAAGGTTGCGGAGACGGCATCGGAGAAACGTTCCAATCTTAACACTATCAAAAAGCAGCTTAACAACCTGAGATTTGATGTCACCAAACCCGACCCCTTGATGGAGCGGACAATGTGTAAGAAGTTTAATGAGAAGATATTGGATAGAGTTTTAGATGAAGTGCTCAAAGATCCCCAACGCCAATACTCTATACAGGAACTAATGACAGCCTTTGAGCTCATAATTAAGAGGGATGAGAGGAAGGCTGCCCTCTTAGAAATGGAGCCAACATCACAGCCCCCTCCATTAATGGGCCGCAACAATACTCACCGTAGGCCTGGATTAGCAGCTGCCCTCATTGCCCCTTCAAGGCCCACCAAACCTATAAAATGCAATTGTGGGCTATGCAACAAAACCAATCATAAGAGCGAGGATTGTTTCTCATATTTAGGAGCAAGCGCTAGGAAGAAGCGTTTGATAGAACTGCGTCGGTGTGTGTTGTGCGGAGAGATGGGTCATGTGGCTGCAACTTGTGCGCTCAAGGGTCAGTCGTGCACAAAGTGTCATCGAAAAGGGCACTCAACCCTTACGTGCATAGATTACATGGAGGGCCTTCAGCGACGCATCGGTCAAAAGTCTGGAGTAAAGCGTCAGCCGGCTGGTATGTCAACTTTTCTTGAAACTTTCACCTGCATGCTTATTTCTAATTCTGGTGCCCAAGTATTAGTGAGGGGGGTGATGGACAGTTGTTCTACAGTATCCTTCATCTCCCACGAGCTTGTGCGTCGCCTAAGATTGAAGGTGGAGGACCACATCGATCTCAATATTGGTCGATTTGCGCAAGATGAACCAGTCACAATTAAGTCTGGTTTTGTTAATGTGTTTTTATCTGATTCCTCAAACAGATATTCTAAAAGCTTTGAATTTCTTATTACTCCATGCATATCAGCAGACTTCGAAACGTGTCCTCCACCTGATATAGTCAAATCAGCTTTGCCAGTTGGCTTAAAATATGCTGATCCACAGATCTTTGACCTTACTCGTGAGAAAATCTTACTTACAGTAGGTAGCAATTATCAATTTACTGTATATTCAGGCACTACTCGTTCGTTGTCAAATGGTATTACATTGCGTCAATCCATGTTTGGATGGATCCCTTCAGGACCTATCAAATCTGTAGAAAGTAAATTTACTGCAACAGCATTAACATCTATAGCTGAGCCTACAGCTTCTACTTCTAATATCCTAAATCTTACTCAGCAAAAGGTTACCCCTTCCCCCTTCGATTATTCTCATGAATTTAAGCCTCAGTCGTTGGAGCAACTTTGGTCACTTGAAGCACTTGGCATCAAGGACACGGAACTTTCAAATATTGACGAACTGATTCTTCGTACCCATCGTGAATCTTTAAGGTTTGAGAATAGACGTTACGTGGTTCGTTGGCCTTGGAAGCAAGACCCTCCACGTATTGCGACCAATTATCGAATGGCATTAGCTAGGCTTCGTTCAATGGTTGCCCGCCTTACTCCTGCAGAGATGTTGAAATACAACGCAACTCTAAGGGAGCAGTGGGGGAGTGGAATCATTGAAGAAGCACCCCTTTCTACCCCTTATCCAAAGCACTATCTTCCTCACCGAGGTATAGTGCAAAAGGATAAATTGCGTGTGGTTCATGATGGCTCAGCTAAATCTAACGGTGGTCAATCTGTCAATGAGTTGATGTACACTGGTCCTTCTTTAACTGAGGATCTAGTTGGGCTCCTTCTTCTATTTCGTCTCTTCCCAGTTGCCTTCACAGCTGATATTGAAAAGGCTTTTCTTCAAATGTCACTTAATGAAGTCGACAGGGATGTAACCCGTTTTGTCTGGATTAAAGACATTTCTAAACCTCCCATAAACGACAATCTAGTTATCTACCGTTTTGCCCGAGTCCCATTCGGAATTGTGGCATCACCCTTCCTGCTTAATATCGTCTTACAAGACCACTTAGAATCCCCACCAACTTGTAAATGGCTCAGTATGATCAAACATTCATTCTATGTTGATAATCTTGTCAAAAGTGTTGAGAATGTAACCACTGCTGTAAACATTCACAACGCGGTTGTTCCTAAGCTAAAGGCAGCATCTTTCAACTTAAGAGATTGGACCTCAAACGATTTAAAATTCCTCAAAGCGATTGGTGCTCCTACCGATAATTTATCTGAATTAGTCTCGGTGCTCGGAGTGTACTGGAATAGGTTACAAGATACATTGTGTGTCAAATTGCCTACCCATATGCCTGACACAGAGTTGAACAAACACTCTCTTCTTCAATATTACGCTGCTATATTTGATCCCCTTGGACTATTTTGTCCGGTTACATTACCACTGAAATTGTTGATCCAAGAATGTTGGAAAGACAAATATGACTGGAAAGTAACCTTGCCTTCAAAATTTGTAGCTAAATGGCTTAAAATTCGTAATATGCTTCAAGGCATACCTAACATACTCATTCCACGAAGATACTTCCCTACAGTATCTTCTGGTGACCTGACCCTTCATGTTTTCTGTGATGCCTCCATTGATGCCTTTGCTTGTTGTGCATACCTACAAATTTCAACCCCAGAGGGTGTTGATGAGCAGCCTACACTTTGTTATGCAAAGGTCCGGGTTGCTCCACCTAATCTGCGAAGGCAGACCCAAACTTTAAGAGAATCACCTAACGATTCGCCTGATTTTTCCTTAACCATCCCAAAATTGGAGCTTTTGGGTGTGGTCATAGGTAAGCGTGCTTCTACCTTTCTGAAGTCAAAATTTGCCATTATCCGCACTGTCATATGGACTGATAGTACGACTGTTCTTCAGTGGTTGAATTCTTCCAAAGTTCTACCTCAATTTGTACAGAACCGAGTAAATGAAGTGAGAAGATCACCAAACCTTGAAATCCGTTATGTGCCTGGGGAAGAGAACCCTGCCGATATTGCCACACGTGGCTGTTCAGCAGAGAACTTCCATGAGCACTCCTTATGGTGGCATGGCCCTGATTGGCTCAATGTTCCACAGCTTTGGCCATCGTTACCACCCAACACAGAGGTTCACTCTACTCCTGTGCTTGTTCTAATCACAGGCAAGGTAGTCCCCATAGAGTCAAAAGAACTTCCCGATAAAATGGAAAAGGAGTTCACATCTTGGGATGAGGCTCTCAATCATTTTAAAGGGATTAACGCCCTTAATGCAGACCCTAATCTCACTTTATCTAATCTCGACATTCATATAGAAGCTGAAACATCGCTCATTCTCGCGCTACAGCGTAAATATTTTCATCAAGAGCTAGCTATGCTAGCTAAAGGGCTCCAACCTAATGCTGACCTTGCTCTTTTCATTCAAGGTGATGGTATCATCAGGTGCAATGGTCGTCTGCACAATGCGTCCTTCCCCTGGGATACAGTGCACCCTATTCTACTCCCAAGGCAAAGTCATTTAACTCGACTCTATATCAAAAAATTGCACGTTGAGCATCATCATATTGGTGGAAATCATCTTCTTGGTAAAATTCGTGAACGATTTTGGGTAGTTAGGGCCAGAGTCCTTGTTAATTCTGTTGTCCATAATTGTAAAGATTGTCGTCAATGGGAAGGTGGTCCATTCCAGCTTCCACCCATGGTGCCACTCCCACTTGCTCGTGTAACAGAGGCTTCTGCCTTCTTGCATGTTGGTGTAGATTACCTAGGCCCTGTGTATATTTATGAAGGCATAGAGGCTAAAAAGGTATATGTTGCCATGTTTGTCTGCCTTGTCACTCGAGCGGTACATCTTGAAGCAGCGAGAGATCTCTCTGGGGAAGAGTTCTCATACTGCCTTTTGAGGTTTTGTAGCCGAAGAGGACTCCCCAAAATAATGATTTCTGATAACGCAACCAATTTTACCTTTATCCAGCCTCTGGTGGGTGAGAAAGTACAGGTTCTAGATGAGAATGTAGATACATTCTTGAATTCTGGGCGAATTATGTGGAAATTTATCCCCACTTACTCACCATGGCAAGGAGGTGCATATGAGCGCCTTGTTTCACTGGTGAAGCGGGCATTAAAAAAGTCCTATGGTTTCGACCATTTGGACCTTACCAAATTCATGACCGTTCTCACATGCATTGAGAACACAATCAACAGTCGACCACTTACCTATGTTTCTACTAATGATATTTTAACTCCCTTAACGCCCAACCATTTTCTACGCCTTCGGACGGTCAATGCTCTCGAGCAATTAGACTTGTCAGCTGGTCCGCTACCTTCTACCACTGACAATCTTGTCAGGGTGTGGGGTGTAATGGCTAATGTGATTGAATCCTTCTGGGAAGTTTTCCGTAGCTGTTACCTCACATCCTTACGGGAAAGACATGTGGCTCAGCATAAACCAGTTAAAGGGTCGCTCCCATTCATTCCCAACATAGGCGATATAGTGTTGATTAAGGAGCCTAGTGCCCCACGTTCCAATTGGAACAAGGGGATTATCCGAAAGCTCACTAATCGAAACACTATAGCCGAAATTGAGTCTGATGGTAAAACTGTCATACGCTCAGTTAACCATCTCTATCCACTAGAACTGCCCAACTCCGAAACTCACATTATGATTCCAAAAGCTACACGGGTGAGAGATGCCCAACCAGGGGAAACTTCGAAGAGGAAGAGAAGGAGGCGATGCTAATCTCAGCGTAGAAAAGCTGCCAACTGACTTCCTTGGAGAGTAACCTGGGGGGTAGGTGTGCCGCAATTTCTCAATCTGAGCTTTTTTCTCCAAGCTCAGCCTTTGCGGGGGGCAGTGTCGAAAATTACACAGTCCTGCTCGAACGATTCATTATTTGCTCATAATATCCGAACGACGGGACTGTGGAATTTTCGACTTTAATTCTGTGGCTACGCACACAGCATTAAAGTGACTTGCCTACTCTCTTCCCTATCTAAATCTTGATTCAGATGTAACATATTCGAAATTACATACACAAGCGTATACCAACCCTTAAACTGGTTATATCATCCCTGCTTTGCTTTCTCCGACTTTCCCCTACTATGTTGCTTTCGCCAGACTGAACCCTTGCTTACCACCGCTACGAGAACACTTGTTTTGATATACAGAACGACATCAACGTGATTTTCTCTTTTCATCTAGTTTCCTTTTTTTTACTTACAACTTATTGCCATTTTTATTTTATCGCTAATTTAAAATTTGACGATGCCGGCTACGCGATCTCGCGGAAAAAAGACCGCTTGTGGCGGCGGTGCCTGTGCCCCGTTAGGGACGGGACCAGTTGGAAACGACCACGAAGAATGTAAAGTGAGTGCTGCTTAAATTTTTGTCTAGATTTATTATTATTTGCATTTTCTTTTTGCATGCTTAAAGTCGCTGTCGCTCTATCGTTTGTCTCTCTCAGGCTCGCTCGTCGCTCCCCTCACATTTCTCTTGATGTCTGGCACTCACTTAGTTTCTGGTGAAACTAATGAGCTCCTTTCATTTTTGTTACAGGAGCAACGAACGCGCCTACGACGAAGAAAACGAAGTCTTCCTCCTAAATCATAATATTAAATTTAAATAATTATAACATATAATATTTTTCGTAAATTGTAAATATCCAATATAATTTTTTTCTGATACGAAAATTCGCGTGAATATTTTCTTCTCTTTTGCCTCATGATGATCGGTATTTCTAATATAGAGATACCTTTTCGATCATTTAAACGTAAAATTCGCTTCCACCGTGTCATACCTGCCTTCTCATAGGACGTCGCCCTCCCCCCCCCCTGTGTCGTAATTCTTCTTCCAAATAGGTGCTATCAGTTAGGCGTTGAAAGAGTACGTGCAAAATAACTCTTTCACATATTCTCGTTTGAACTCAGCTCAAATTTACGACAATAATGATAAAAAAATTATATTTATTATTTACTAGTTTAATTATCGTTTCTCGTTTCTTTCTATGCATGTGATTATTTATCGTTGAAAAATAAAAACACCGATATCATTGGATTTATCTGACGCCTTTCATGCGTTTAATTAATACTGATTGTAGGGAAAATTTAAAAGGAGGTTTTATTTCTTTTAACATTATTCCAATTAACCTTATTAAAATGTATGTTTCAGATGAAATGAATATTTAATTCCCCTAATATCTCAAACATAATGTAATCTTACGCAATACTCGGTATTACCAAAAATGTAATATTTATGCGAATATAAGATGAAAAAATACCTCGTCTGTTCCATAAGCTCCACCAGTAACAATACCACTATGAACCCAATATGACCACGCAGCACCAGGGAAGCCACCGTTACATCCGAAGCCGCAGGAGCGACAACACGATACTAAATTTTCAGACGATAATCGCGCATTCTCTTTGCCTTTCGAATGTATACAAATACGATCAGACATCGCTTCTACAGCGCCGAAAGCCTAAATGAAGTGAATTTTTCAGTCAAATCTTATTTACTTTCAAGTTACATGATATGATTAGTTTGAATTTTTTTTACCTACCCAACAAGAACCGCAAGATCCCTGATCTCTGATTTCTCTGATTGTAGGACAGTCTGGCCATTGTTTTCGCGAATCGAAGTTTTCCGGTAGGTCATCATTAGTTTTTGCCAACGAAATTAATGGAGGTAATTTATGCATTTTAGAACCTTCGTTCACGCCCATTAAATTCTTAATGTATTTCGAGTTGATATTTTGATGGAAATTTCGTCCAGCCTGAAAAATGTCAACAAAAATTACAAATGATTTTTCGTCGAGTGTTAGTGGAAAAATTATCGTATGTAGGATTTCCTCGTTCGAATTAAAATGAGGTCATAGTACAAATAGATGGGCTCATGTTCCCGAACATAATATCTGGTTACATTGTTTACCTAAGAATTAAAGTATGGCAATCACAATGAAATGCGCAGATCAACTGGCGTATTAGAAATATACTGTGATAATAGGAGGAAATTCGAATTCTATGTAGCGATTAAAATTACCTATGCGTGTTTCAAGGAAAATATTGAAAATTCATCTAAAGCAATTCATAAGTGGTAAATTCGATTGGTTTTGAATTTAGATGATTAATTGATTATAGGTTCATTTAACCTAATTTGCTAGTATTTTTTCTTATTTAAGCGCATCTTATCTAATTAAAGCTGATCTATGTACCTAAACAGTGCATAGATAATTTAAAAAGTCTTATTCAAAAAGGCTAAATGAAATATCGTGATCTTTTTCCGTAAAATCAATTCAACGAAATTTTTATAAGGCGAAGGATCTTCCAAAATGTATTTTTTAACTATTGAGTCATACGATGGTGATAACCTTTTCAAAAAAATTTGAATGACTATCGATTATATAATTCGTAATTCATCATTATCTCAGATATGAAGAATTAATTAACTTACTTTCCACGTGGAATTCATTTTATTGATTGAATGAATAAAATCATCGGATAATGGATCATCAATTTTGTATTGCGTGTTACTAGCATCTCCTTCCTCGTTTAATAAATAAATCGATTCTATGAAATCATCGGCAAGCGTGTCACGATAACGAATTGTTTTACCATTGATAATGGCCACAAAAGCCACTAACAAAGTAACTAAGGCAAAAGCCATTACGTTCAAACTGGAAAAAAAATGCAATGAACTGAATTATGAAATTAAAACTACATCAACTAGTTCTATAGGTACTAGAGTTTTCTTTATATAACTTCATGATACCAGGAAAAACGGTGATTTTGTTTGGTTACACTAGTTAATATGAGGAAAACAATTTTTTAAATCGAATGAATAATGGAATGGAAAGGAAAGTTGAGTAATATGTGCTAATTAATATATGTTTATGACGAATCAAGAAATGAAAATTTTACAATTTATTCTGCATCTACAATGGGTAATTTAAGGGAAGACCAATGGCTCTAAGGTACCCACCATAAGGGGACATTCACATGTTACCAATGAAAAAAATATCTTGATTCAGAGTACTTGGCCATTTACCAACTTGAATTGCCTATAATAGGCACAGTACATATCGGATTATTTTATTTTTTATTTTAAATGAATTTGTATTATTTTGTGAATTTTTTGAAATCATTGGCACTCCGCATTTTTTTCTTCAAAAATCAAGTTTTAAACGTATACAGAAATAAATTCTGATTTTCTGAAACTATATTTTTTTGCTTGGTACATATGTTTGGATATACCCACTTGTTTTCCATACATTTGGTTTTTGTCATTTTTTTTTTACTTTCAAACTGCAGCTCATGAAAATAGGCAGAGGCACCGTAATACAAAGTCAAGTCCGAGTCCACTTACCTATTTATATTTTAAATTTTAGCCCAGGTTAAGAAAAAAGTTCCGAGTGTTCCAACATGTGAAGTTATCTACATTAGTCTATTTTCTTTGCCCTATAAGTATTGTAATGAATCAAATTGAAAACCTATTAGGGAGGATTTAACTTCGACGTAGACTAAATCAAAGAAATTAAGATTACTTTTTTTATTCCAAAATAAAAACCAATTAATTTTGTATGTTGTAGTTTTTCTCATAAACGCCATGTTTATAGGAGAAAATGCAAAACTATTTGGAAGAATTATGGTGGTAATGATAAATGAACGAAATGCAAAAAAAATTAAATTTAATATTTAAAAAATAAATTAAATTAAAAAAAGAGGATGATAAATCAGGAACATTTTTTGAGCATAATTTTTTATTTAGAATTAAAAATTGATTAATTTTGTTTCCATTATTTTTTTTTGTAAGTGTCGTATAAATTGTGATATTGTGAAAATATTGTAAAATATGTTTTCAACGCTTTCTCTCATATTTCAACAAGTTTCTAAAATACTTAACCAAGTACATAAAGAGTTTTCAATTTTTTTTTTTGAGACCGAAGTGTGGATAAAAATGACTATTTGACCTTTTCAGGTCGTTTGATGAGAAGATGTTGTTTGAAAAATTTTGGTTGGAAAATGTAATAGGACCAATCTATAATTTAAAAGATGAAAAAAAAAATGAATTGTCGCATTTGTGAATTTATTGACTTTTTTTTTGTTAGGTAATTAATATGATGCCAAAGCTCCGAAGGTCTCACAAAAATCTGACCTCATGGTATAAAATACCAATCTAAATGCACCCCTTGCACCCACCAAATAATCTGAGCAAAGTGGACACACCTAGTGCAATTTTAAACCACTTGAATACTTGCCAGTGGCGGATTTGATGGTCGACAAATGAGTAATTGCCAACTAGGTCCCTAAATGATTAAACGTATAAATTTGCGACTGAGAAAAAGGCCAAATTCGGTTTTAAAAATGATTGATGTAATTACTTACTTTTACTCACTTAGGTAGTTGTTTTTTTTTGTGATACTAATGTATGTTTTTTGTTGAAACAAGCCAAAAAAAAGGTCATTCGTTTCTTGGGCCCTTATGCAGCGCATTTGTTGACTGGCGTTTTTGCCCTTAAATCAGCCATTGATACTCGGAAGACATTTTTAAATCAAGGAAACAATGAAAGTAAAAGAAACGTTGATGCTGAAATAGGTTAATGATTCCCTATGACTATAATGGATCACTTAATAGGAATTCACGATTTATTACGCGCAATGCAGAATAATTTTACGTCAATATTTCCACTACTCTGCTACAAAACATTGGAGTTTTCACAACGCTTATGAAATTTTTAAGTATAAAAAAAAATCATATAATACACTAGAACATAACTAACAGAGCAAACCAATATAAAAATTCATTACTCACCTTTACCGCAAAATAATTCTAAAATACAGTTCAACCCAACGCAATAATTACAAACATGAAAATTTTAAAACCCTATCATATTATGTTTTCGTCGCGAATGAACGAACGTTTAAATATAATGTGTTTGTACACAAAGCTTTGTTCGGACATGAACGGTGCGCGGAGGCTGGTAATAACAGATTACGCGTTGTGTATATGTTATGTGAACGAGATACCGGCGAGTACAAAGATCATTATTAATCGTCAACCTTAGATACGAAGTTGAGCATGGTAATGATTAACTAACACGCAGTATACAGTTTAACACGAACGAAAATACGAAAACCAATCCAAGTTAAGATAGAACCTTCGTCGTTGAAAATAGTAACGTTTTTCCTGTGGATTTCAAAATCTCGACATTTTGCACAACAACGTGAAATTTCATTCGATATTTGTTTTAGGTTATGAAATTATCGGTAAAATTGGCCGCATGTATTTCTTTCAAATTTCATTTTAGATGATGAAAATTTCCAGCTCAACTACACCTCCATTAACTCATATAGGTACAATAGTGCGATGCCCATTTTCTGTGTACTTCCCTCTTTTATTAAGATGATATATGATGAGTTCGTCGCAACGATGTAAGTCCTTGAATGCGAACAGCGTTCCCGCTTGAAAAAAGGTCAACATGTTCGAAATCGAAACTAGTTAGCAAGTGAACTCCGTATGTTATTCGTTACAAATTAACTCACTGTTTTAATTTTAATATTTATTATTTTTCAAACAACATGATAATTCACAGTTTAAAAAAATATTATATATTCACAAAATTATTCGAACATTTCTTCGTTAAAAAAAAAAAAAAAAAAAAAAAACGAAAAAATAAAACAACTCTGTATTCTTAAAAAAATAAAATTATCTCATTTTGGAAATCCCAAATGTTTAAAACAAGTGTAATTCATATCGATAATCTCTGAAGGAAACACCGCCTTATCAGTATAATTATTCGAAACGAAATAAATGGACGATAATTCAAACAAAAGTGATAACGAAAGATGTGATGATACTATATGGATGAATTAAAAAAATATATAAAATATGCTCTGAAAAGCTCGAATTCACATTTCATATACATTATACAATGAATATAAAATAACGAACCACAAAAAATGCAAAAATAGGGGAGGGAGAGGATGTTTGCATTTTTACATTGTATTGATGGATGAAAAACGTGAGCAAGTCATGCAGTGGTTTCTTCATTTCCACTGCTCATGAATTCTACAACAGATATTACATTTAAAAAATAATGATTTCATCACTAGATAAAATTATGCATTGACCAAAGATCAAAAATGATCAACTTACAGTCATCATGAAAGTGAATCAAACATTGAAATTACAACTAAAGCTGATATTATCTTATCGATAATAAATCTTAATGTAGACAAAAAACTCATTCGGGGAAACAGTTCGAGAAAAAAATCCCAGGAACATATAATACATATATCATACAAGTAGGTAAAATTTCATAAAATAAGAATTATCAAATCGTAACATAATGCAAAGGAAATTTAGGTGAACAAAGCTTTTTCTGTATATTTAACTTTCGGTGGACGAATCCAACTTGTGATCAAATCGCGAGATACGTAAAACTGCATAACGGGCTTTTCGGCGATACCTGAATATATAAAATGATAATAAAAATAATACACCAATGACAAATTAAATACACCCGAAGATAACGAAAAATCTTACTTTTAGCCCATTCTGGTATCACCTTCTTTGGTCTAGTTTCATCATCCGTCGAATCATCAGTATTGACATCATCGATACCGTAATCTAAGGCTGATTTCGATGGTAAAGGCGATCTATCTTCTCTCAATGGGGTAATAGCGTAAGTACTGATATCGGTGACATTCTATTCGTTGGAAAATAAATCATTAAAAACTGAGATATAAACAGTATTCGACACGTTACTATACTTACCACTCTATCTAGTTTGACACATGGCGAAAGTTTAGAACTGCAACCGTATCTATTCCTGTAAACGAAGGGAACGAAAACGATGTATTGTTGTCATTTAGCTTACACGATATAGATAACAGTTTAGTAAAACCTACCGGTCTCTTCTTCGGGGTATTTTTTCTGGCGTTACGCTGGAAAAGGTCACGTTTAAGGGATGTCGTTTGGTTTCCACTATGCTGGTACTGGCATTCGTATTTTTCTTATTTCGAGTTGTTGAAGATTTCTGTGCACGTGTTCTGTAACATTGATCAATTAATCGTGTTGAGTTGTGGGAAAAAATACGCATTTTTTAATTTTCTTTTTTTTTTTTGAAATTAATTAATTAATAATCACTGTTACAACGTGAATGTAGAATAGCATAAAATTTTCATATATGGCAATCTACACACTAGCACAGTGATTTATATGTATTTTTTTTTTTTTTTTTTTTTTTTTTTTTTTTTAATAAACAGATAACGACTATACATTATTCGTAACATTTCAATTTTAGTACTAAAAAATATTAGAAATTACACTAAGAAAAATCTGAAGCTGTGCTATCCAAAACATTATTGGTCTCAAGATAAACGGGAAGGGGGGGGGGAGAAGCAAGCTTTCACAAATTATGTGATTAGCGCCTTCAAATTTGCTCATACATACATCATGAACGCGCTTTAAAAGTTATTTCTGACAAGGGAACGTTCTCTCTTCTCAAGTGACAGTCTCAGTTTCACACGAACAAATCACAATCTCACTAAAATTCAAGCTGCTGATATCTAATCACATTTCATCCAGCCAATATCAGGTATACAATGAGAATTCGTACACGACATTTACTCGTCATATGCATTCTTACTTTATATTTTTGTAATCGGAAAAATAATATTCTCAAAAATGGGTGTTAGAAGGGGTGGGGGTGGCGGTCAAAATAGTCAAAAATCAAATAACAATCATGCAGTACGATACAAATGCGTTTCAATGGTACTTCCTTATTTTTATATTTTAGGGGAAAAAATAACATTTCCACTCGCGATATATGAAACAACTCCAAAAAAAGAGTATTTTGAGAATTTAAAAATTTCAAAAAAAAGCAAAAAATTTGTTAATTTCATTTAACATACGAATGTTTATTATCAATTTTGACAAAAATAAAAAAAATTAGCAATAACGTCGTTGAAATTTTGCATTTTTCATTTTTTAGAAACATCAACCATCCTCCCCATGCCCATCTCTGAGGTTGATTTATTCATCACAGTGGAATTGTTATTTTTGCTTACTAAAAAAATAATAATAAAGAAATACCTTTGAAACACATTTGTATTGCTCTTTGGGTTAATGAATTTAGAGTCTCCCAAAATGCCCATTTTTCAGGTTTTATCATATACTGCAGGTGAAAATGCTATTTCTGTTTGCTAAAAATGTAAAAATAAAATGCATCGTAGAAAAGCGTTTTTAATGAAATTTTCGTCATTTCATATTTTTTGAAAATTTTAAAATCCCTAAAACGTCCATTCGTAGAGTTACATGATACACGTATAATGTTTGAAAATATTGATTCTGCTTGTACAATATATATAATCCTAAGAAAGGCTGAGCAATTGGAATAACGTATTTTCGTTATTTTCTCTTGTAGCTTTACATGTATAATTATATAATATAATAATAAATAAACAACATTAAAAAGAATTTTTAATGCATTTTTCGGAAGATTGAGACCCTCCTTTCCCCTCCAACCCACAATTTTTGCGACTGTATCACATACGATGAAGGGAAATGTTACTTCTGGTTATAAAAATTTAGAAACTTACATTATTATTAAGACTTTCTGAGTTGTTGCTTTGTTTTCTTTACACATAAATACCATTATAGATTCGATTTTTTGATCGTTAAAATGTTTATAAAAACTTTAAAAATTTTGATAACACTTTATGTTGTTGAAAGAAATCATAAATAATTTATACCATAACTTATGGCACGAATGATGATATGCTGGTTATATATATATTTTTTTTCGTCAATTAAACGGCTTGTTTATGTTTTCCTCCTTCATATTCAATCATATGAATATAAAAAAAAATATTCTGCGGAAAAGAATTTCATGTTTTCACCGCAGCTCGACGAGAAATGGTCATCACTAGCTTAACATTTGGTAAGAAGGTTTTCTAGAGATGCAATATTATTCAGAATTTGATCGAATGAAATTTAAGACAGTCACTTGAAAATCCATCTTATCAGTTAGATTTCTAATAAATTTTAAAAATAAATTATTCGATATGAGCATTGGTGAATTTCAAGTGCTCAATAAAGAAAAACAAATGTTGAATTTTCAAACGTGGGAAAAAATCAGCCTTATGAAACTACATCAGCCTATGGCTAAAACTAAACCGAATTTTATAAATAAATCAGGGAAAGTATTACAGTAGTCAGTTTAGTTCATACGTAAATAAAGAAAATGAAGAATCATCTAATTTTTACAACTTAATGAAATTGCATATTGTTACCCCTTAATATATGAAGTAAGATACATATATAATTATATAGATCAGAAGCTTCGCTCTTCTACTGAAAAATTTAAATTTATTAGTTATTTATTTTGAAATTAAAATTTGGTAGCAAATTTGCAAAATTCCGAAGACTCTTCGTAACTATTCAATTGGAAGTGCCCGTCAAAATTTTCGGAGTTGTCCCTACATAGAAGTCTTGAAAAATATTATAATAAATTATCAACTTTAAAAGAGGGAAAAATATAGAAAAACGAGACTAAATGAACAGCAGGAATTAAGGGGAGGGGTGGGGATTCTGAACAATGAAGTTCTATCTGATTATCGCCACATGGTGGCAACATGTTGGGAGTGTTTATTCGTTTTAACTATCCACATATGTTTCTATATACGTGGTTTCCAATATAACAAATACATTATGAACGTACTCTGAACATGAGCGATTAGTTAAAGCGCCGGCTTTCGATCTCGTCCTCGTTTGACGTAGATTATATTCTACGGACTGTAAAAAAAAAAAAAAAAAAATTACAAAAAATCACAAACAACAATAAGAATTAATCAACGAATTACCTTTTTGTGTTCGTTAAATTTCTCAGTTTTTCTCGCAGCTTCGTCTTTCTTCATGCGTTTTTTAGCACGCTGAACGGAACCATCAGTGTTTTCTTTAACGCTCGAACGATTTGCTTTTCGCAAAGATCTATTCGTTAATTGCAAGGTACTTGATTTAGGATTCGAGATCTTATTATTTATATCTTTGGAATGATTTTCATCTTTGTCCGAATGAAAATGATTGGACATTGTTCGCGATTTTATTAATCTACCTCGATTCGTGGCCTCGTTTTCGGGTTTTTTACGAGACGATCTTCTAGAGTTATATTCGTTGTTTTCATCCTTTGAGTAAATAGCCGCAGATTGTTGTTTTTTGAGTCGACCTTGATGCCCTTGATACAGGGACTTGTTTTTATTATTTTCACGATCGTATTTTCCAACATTATGATCATCTTCATTATACGAATTGACAACCGTACTGCGTTGTTTTTTCGGTCTACTTCCACCCATGGACATGCTTTTGACTTTTTTAGCAACATATGTGTTGGGTTTATAATCTTCATCATTATCCGATGACAAAGTAGAAGCAGCTTTCCTTTTTTTCGGCCTACCAACAGAGCTAGATTGATTTGCGATTTCTTCACCATCATTTTCACCCTTATCGGTGGTCTGATCGGATACAGTTGGCATTTTTGGGGGTCGACCTCGACCTCTCTTCGTTACAAACTCGATGGCTTTAATGGGGATTTTTCGAAGTTCGCTAATGGCTTCTTTATCTAGCATAATTTCCACTACCTTTGGTTTACTCATTCCGTTCGAGTTCGTTGAGATTTTCGATTTATTTTGACCGGAATTTCTGCGTTTTGAATTGAACACGAATTGGCTAGTAGATGGTATAGGTTCCTCCATAGCAGAACTGAAATGGTAATTTGAAAATTATAAATTATCGAGAATTTATTTAGGTAATTTAGCACTTATTGGTGACAAAACCTCCAGTGAAAGTTTTCGTGGTGAAAAATGTTCAGATAGTTTTACTAAACAAAAAAAAAAAAAAAAAAATTGAGCAATCATGCCACATTACTGGAGCTGATTTTTCAACTAGGTCTTGTTCAGGTTTGGAAATAACGTTGCTAACGTTGCTAACCCCTTCATGTCTATAGGCTACACCCTATACCAAATCTGAAAACCTCTACCTTATCCCTTCCAAAACCGCTGAAGAAGTTAAATTTAGAACAATATTCTGATCATTAGCTGATTCTACATACAAACTTTGACCTTTCTAGGTGGATTTGGTGAAGAGATATGGAAGATTCATGGAATTTCCTGCAATTATTTACGCTCCAAAAGCCGATTATGCTTCAACTGCCCTCCAAATTTACTTGGGAAGGAAAAAAAAGAAAAGTATAGTCACTTGGGCTCATTTTATCATATGATGTCACAATACAAATTTTCGAGCTTTCCTGTACTACTACCATATTTTGAGGTCGATAACCAAGGCTTCTCCCCTCCAATACCATCTATGAAGGTGAATTTCGGATATAGTATACTTCTTATCCCCAATAATCACATGAGTTAATATTAATTACATTTTCACTAAACTGAGGCTCCTCAAGCTTTACTCAAATTTTGATAATCCGCCATTTTGTACGCATTTTGATCCAAATTCAAGAAGACGTATCACGGTCGCGAACCAACACCACGTACCAAGTTTGACCTTTCTAAGTTGATTTGGTGAGAAGATACGAAAGATTCAAGAAATTTCATAACTCAAAACTTCCTCAGGAAACTGTTTTCTGCGTTTACGCCCTTCCAAATGCATGTGAGCTGAAATTTGGACATGTGGGTGTACGTGACTCACTCTTTCATATGAGATCAAAAAAGAAGAATTTGAGCAATTCACCCCTCCTCCAGCCCCCCAAAAAGTTTGAGTGATCCGCTATTTTTAATTTCATCGAAAAAACAAAAAAGTAATTTTTTCTAATTTTCAAGAAGAATCTCTCGCAAAATTTTAAGCGAATTTCATGAGTGCCCGTCGGTGCTTCGCGGGGAGGAGGGGGTAAACCTTCCGCCAAATCATTTTTCTTCATTTTTTCATAAATTCAGTATATTATTCTAGGATTAATCCAACAGCTCACGTGGGTCCTATCAACATTTCAAGGGGAGAAAATTTCATTCATGGATACTGTAAAAGACCCCTCCCTCTAATATAATCTTGTTGTTGGCTCCAACTGTGGTACCCTTGGGGGGGGGGCGAGGAGAGGTTGCACATTTCAGTTGCAATTATCTCGGCTACCGTTAGTCGTAGGTGAACAAATTTTATACGAAAATAAAGGGTTTTGGATTTACAAAAAATTAGGAAGTGTGCATTTTTTTCCAACGACCCATATTTTTTGAGTTATTAGCGCAAGAATAGGGTGTCCTAAATATGAATCCAAAGGGCCTAAATGGATAAACATGGTAAATTTGCCAACACTGGGGTGGTAGATGGGTAATATTGAAACACATCTACCGTGTGACGGAGTAATCTTTGCACTCCCACAGTTTGATCTTTTAGCTCTGGTGTAATACACAATGACATTCACGTTGATAGGGTGATACATGAAGACAAATTAAGTATTCGTTTAAGAATAGTAACTTACATTTGAAAAAATATCGTGTTATTACTAATTTGCTCTACAGTATTATTTTTCAGATCTCTCCACTACCTCTCCTTTGGGTTTATGAGAAAAATGAAAAGATTTTTTTTATACCAAGTTTCACCGCGTAGGAAAGTTGCATTATTGCACTGTTTTAAACTAATTTTGGAAAGACGTAGCGTACAACAGATCGATGAGGCTTCTAAATATATTGCTGAAGGAGATAATCTGAACATTTTACAGAAAATAAACTTTTGCTTGAGGTTTTGTCCCGGTTTGCCTATTTTTATTGTAACTTATTTTGTCAATGTTGGAAAGCTTACTTTTCAGCAGTAATATCAGCTGATTCATGATCATTTTCCGATGATATATCCAGTGCATTTTTAAGAATTATTTTGAACTGAAAGAATTACATCTATAATATTATATTCTTGAAATCAAGACCAATATGTTGCACAATAAAAAATTTTACCGGTCGAAACTGAAGGGGTAATTCATCAGTTGGACACTCTTCACTCGAATCATTCGATTGTGTAACCAAAAATAACAGCTGCGAATATAAAATAAAAAGTTACTGGTAAAATTAATAATACGGCTACGTGGTGATTTCAATGGAGAATTACTTTTTTATCGTTTGGTAGAGAGAAAAATTCACGATTTTGATTAGAAACGGCAGCTTTACGTCTGGTACCGATTTCAGATGAAGCGAAAGATTTCGTGGTATTGGATTTTTCAAGGGTTTCCTTATATTTACTTAAAACAATTTTGGTACATTGTTTTTCTCTACCTTTGCTTCTGGTACGTAAATTAATTCCAATGCTTTCTTCAACGGTGATACTTTGCCTTGTTTTTTTAGCACTAAAACATGATAGAAGAGAATAAAAATTATTTGGACGACGAAAGAAAGCTGACGGTTCTTCTCATAACTTACTTTTTCTTAAAGTTTTTGCGTTGCGTTGTATTGGAAACAATCGAAGTACTTTGCTCAGGTGTTGCTTGGGTGATAGGCTTATTTGAACAATATTGTTTGATTTGGATGACGAAATTTTTGCGAACGAATCCATCGGGTATGCTAGCCACCTCGGTATTATTAATTTCACGATCAATTGTATCGTTGCAGTTGTGACTAGAATATGTTCGCATTATATCTTCTAAATGGTCATTGCGATGATTCGGAGTATCATCGATAAGACGAAGATGACCTTTACTCGTAGGCCTATCATTTTTATCAGGTTGATCGAATGAATTTCGTAATCTTTGTCTCCTATTACGGATCGCTGTTTGTAATTCCTTCAAAACATATTGCTCATTTCTTCTCGGAATGTATCCGTTTAGAGCTTTATGACTGGGTGTCA
>VFXL01000093.1:0-60001 GCA_009761765.1 Phenacoccus solenopsis | reverse complement strand
TCAGTCTAACGTTAATTCGTGCTTGGATTCTGCGTGTAAACCTGTCACATCGGTGTCACCTTACAATTAAACTTTTACGTACATTTTATTTTAATATTCTTCCATATCATTTCAACTTTCCACTGAAACTTCATTCCAGCTGACAATGCATAATGCTCTCCAATACTCGACGGTAAACATGTCATAACATGGATTACCAAGACACCATAGATGGGCAAGAAGAGGAAGAAGATTTTCCAGGCCGACTTCTGCACCAAGTCAGTACCAAAGTCACATCTAATAGCATAGCTCTTGCACCGCATAAATTATCCCATTATAAAATGACCCGAGATTCGAGTGGGTAGAAATGATGCAACGCGACGTTAAATAATTCCATTGTTTCATTTGCTTAGGCGGCATTGTGGGATAACGCCGAACTGCTAGAAGACTTATTAAGAGGCGAACAGCTGGCCTATATTAATAGTCAAGACGCTTGGGGACGTACTCCATTACATGCAGCGGCGACCACAGAGAATTCCAAATGTTTGCGAGTATTATTGCAATCTGGAGGTATGTTTGAATTTTTCAAATCCTGCAACATCTCAGCATATGCTCATAATTCTCATTATGTTTTCGTAGCTAATCCAAATATCGCTTGCGGAGCTCGAGGAGAAGCAAAAGTACGCCTTTAGCCGATATAAATTATCCTATATTTATGTAACGATTGTATAAAATAATGACGAAATCGTGCATTTGCAGACTCCGTTGCATGTATGTGCGGAATACGGATTTGTAAACAATGTCAAGTTGTTATTATCTTATAAAGCAAATTTGATTACAAAAGATATCGCCGGATTGACTGCTTACGACATAGCTGAAAATGGCGAACATAATAAATGCGCGCAGTTGTTGAAAGAAGCTGCTGGTACGTATGTGCGAAATGCATTATCATCCTGCATATGTTTTCGAGCAGTTGGGAGAGTAGTGAAATGTTTTTTTTCGATTTCGATTTCCAGTTGTAATAAAGTAACCTTTAATTTGGCGTTAATTTATGCGCGCAGCTTTCCTACGCTACGTGAAGTTACGCCTCAGTAGTTCTAATTGAAAAGATAACAATATTCCGATGTTTCGTATTAACCTTCATTCGCTTAGACTGGGTTACTTCGGAAATTTTTTTTTCTTTAATTCGAAACCACTGATAAGAAATCATCGACGATTAGATTTAACGATTTAGTTCATTTCTTATAATACGATTTTTTCCCTCCTTTTTTTTCGAACTTCGAGATTAAATAGTTGCATCGTGGAGTAGATAGGTTATATGTACTTGTATGTCTATTAGTCTCTGTTACTTTCTCCGCGCATCGTGATTTTTCAACGCACAGTTTAGTTAAACGAGTTAATTTGTTTTCTTTTTCATTCGTTCGCCGACTAGTGTTAATGTCAGCCGATGTGATATTTAATTAGAGTGCGTTTCGGTGGAAATATGATTTTTGTGGTGATTGCGAAAATATAGTGCGTTCAGTGATGTGTAATTATGAAAAAAAAAAGTTGATAATGTAGTAAAAATGTGTGTAAAATTTTGGCTATAATGCTCCATTCAATATATTATGGTGAACGCTAATTTGAAAGGTTATTCATCTATCGCCTGGCAACATTAGAGTATCGACTACAAGTTATCGATGAATATTCTGGAAGTTGAACGAAACATGCATGAAGTATCGGACGTGCTACGATTAAAAATTAGTTCCACCGTTACGTAAGACCATTCAGCGTTTTTTTCCGCTATCTGTTAACACATCGTTGAATACCTGCGCGATGACGGGTTGTCCGTTTCATCGTGCGAATAACCAGTTTTATTAAATTAGCCATTTTATGATATTAGATTATGTTTAAAATAAACCTTTAAAATATTTCAGATATCGTGCTCTGTATTTAATTAGGCTCGCGATCATGACGATTTGAAATCTCTCGCAGCGAAACTCTGTAACTCGTTAAAATTAATTTATAGTAAAAATGTTCAAACGGATTTTACGACTCGCCTCAGCGCCTAGAGAAGAGTGCATTGAAGTAGGGTTCGACGTTTGCAACTATTTCGTTGACAATTTTTACGACGGTACGGAGATTTGATATTATTACCTGTATACTCTGGACTAACGTCTGTGTAACATTTCCCCGCCACCTGTACTAACCTGTTTTACGAACTTTGAGCTAAGCATGTATTGACGCCTGACAGTAGCTTCTTCTTGTAACCGGGGTGCGATAGCTGAAGGGTGTAGGGTTCGGTTGGTATCGAAATCATTATTTTCATTGTCAAGGTTAACTTGGTCTCTTGGTGAACTCGTATAAATGCGTTTAACATGGGTTTACTTAGTTTGTCGTTATTCGAGATTTTTTTCATCCCAAGGTCTTCTTCGTCGGTGAAATAAATAAGCGGAATGATGGTAATCTGGCATTAGTATTATTTAGCCGCACCAACGAAACCATCCTCCTATTTTTGTGTAATTTGTAAACCTGTTTTTCCTGTCATCGTTGAGGTGCCACTTGTAGAAATGAATTTTTTTTCAACTTCTATACCTTTATTTCTCTAAAAATGTTCTATAAAGGTTGAAATAGAAGCTCTAGAAATTTTACCATTGAAAAAATTGCTATTCGTGAAGAGTTGGGTTTAAAATTTTGAAAATTTTAAAATTCCTTTTCTTGTCGAGTGAATTAAATTTTTTATTTTAATCTTTATACGAGTATTTTTACTTTTGAAGACTTGAAAAAATTTCATCAGATATTTTTTTCAACATTAGAGCGTATAAAATTTTTTTCATCCTAGCCATAAAAAGTGGCAAAAAAATGAGGTCTCTAGGAAAAAACTTGACGGCAGGATGAATTTTGGAATATTGGTCTATTTTTATGTCGTACGATTCTGTAGAGCACGGTCCTGTCCGCGGTGAGCATCCCCCACCCTCCCCCCATTGTTTGTTTTTGCTATCCAAAAATGATTTTTGGCCTATATTTCTCCAAATATTGGTCTTACTGCTAAAATGGTGTCTATGGAACTTATTATTCTTAAGTTATAATCATAAAATAAAAAATGAAAACCCAAAAATTGATGCCAAAAAAAACTTGAAAATTTTATTAAAATTATATTTTATATTTTTTCAATCATTTTTGATTTATTGTTTCGATTATTTTCTTTCAATCGAAAAAAAAATGAGTTTTTGAATTGATGCTAAAAAAAAAGAGAACATTGCGGTCACAAAATTTTCAATATTGTTAACAGTTCTTCCAGTTTTTTTTTCATTTTGTTGTACTTTTTTCGAGTGCAATTATTACATACTATTGAAGCCTATACATCTTTTCAAAAGTTGAAAATTGAAAAAGCTCTTTTACCCCCCCCCCCGGAAAACATCATTACGATGAAATAAGTTTGGAAATTATTAAATTTGGTGTAGTAGTTCGCTTACAATCTTACATAAAGCAAACAGAATACCAGTACCTCACTCTTTATTTATACCTCCTAATTTCTCGTTATTTAAATTAAATGGAGGGCGGGGAAGAGGCAATTATTTTAACATAATATTAGAGTCTTGAAAAATAAATATCAATAATTACATATCCATTAATATCGTTTTATTTCTAAGAAACGTGTTTTAAAATTCAGTTCTAATTATGCCTGCTATTCGTAGAACGCAACCAACAATACGTGTAGAATCACGTAGACTGAACATTTTATATTTTTGCATTAACAAAATAATAATTATGAAATGAGCCTTCCCAAAGTCATGTTTTAATAACCTTTGAAAGATGAAAATGGAGTATAATTATTCGTTTGAAATATTAATGCCCTGCGCTAAAATTAAGTCTTTATCGGACATTCGATCGGTAAATTATGAAGTTGTTAGTTACTAATGTTTCAAAAGTATGTATACACAATATACCTAGCTCGCGCGTTTTCAATAAAATGAAAAAATAGTATGTCCTTTATTTGGGGAAATCGTGTCTGGTAAAATTTTATTCGAGCGTTTAGAACGCAAAATATATAAATTTAATAAGATAAAAATTTTTTGGACAGCAAATTTTTTTTACAAATTTTAAACTCAGATCGTCATTGTTTTTTTTTTTTTTTTTATAGTAGTGCCATGTACTGCCGCTTAGGCCAGAGGCACGATTTAGATTGATATTAGATGCTGGTGAAGAGATTTATTTGGCGGATATATTGTATGAGTGGGCGAAGAGCCATTGGGTTATTGTTTAGGAGATCTGCTAGTGTGATAGGGCTGTGAAATATATCGTTTCGAATATTATCGTATATGGGACAGTGTAGCAGAATGTGTGTAACGGTGACTGGGATTTGGCAATTTGTACATTGGGCGGCCGTCATTGTTTAAAGTATTTTTTCAAGTACGAATTTCCAGAACTTCCATTTGTACCTTGAAGGGGCATTTATAGAGGAGAGGGAAAATCGTTAAAAATTGAATTTTCGAAAATCAAGTGGCACTCTATTCATCTTAGCGATCTAGAACTGCCTAAAAATTCTGTCAATATATTTCAGACGTATGGGAGCAGTCGAGACATACATCACATGTAGCCCTACGAGACGCCGTATTAGTAGGCGATCTGCAGCTAATTAAGTCATTGATCGCGGAACTCGGACCGGAAGCCGAACCTATAATTAATATGGCGCCAAATGGATCAAATACCTTGCTTTTTGTGTAAGCTCAGCTTTCATTTCACTGGATTTATATTTATTTTCGCTGATTACATTGTTTCTCCATTTTTCAGAGCTTGCGAAATGGGTAATAAAGATATAGTGAAGTTGTTAATCGATCATGACGCCGATGGTCGGATACATCCGGTGACGAGATACTCGCCGTTGTATATAGCCTGTTTTAAAGGCTGGATCGATGTTGTCGATATTTTACTTAAGGTTTGCTCGAGTTAATTTACGATGATTTTTTTTTTTTTAATAAATCATTGCTTAGGTGATTTTTTGTTTCGTAGAAATTTCCGGAGCTTGTTCAACAATATACAGTTGAAAAATGGTTACCAATTCACGCCGCTTGTATTAATGGGCATGTGAATGTGATGGAAATGCTGTTAAAATATCCGTATCCTAGGCAAATGTATTGTAGATATAGGTGCGAATGGTATTTTTCAAGTATAAACGAATGGTGGATTTAAGTTTTGTGGGATGTGATATTTTTACTCGTAACTTTCTGAAAATTACTGTTTTTCGAAGTTAAAATGTTTTTAAACCTTTGAGATATTTCATGATTGCAAAGAAGTAAAAAATGAAATTTCATTTATTAAATGATTTTCCACCCAACGTGAATGGTTATAATTTTCTGTATGAGTAAGGTATTGCCAATGCATGTTTGACATTCGAAAAGAGTGTGATTAAAGGTTGATGGATAAGGACAGATAGTGTTTTTTATTTAATTTTTATATCTGACCATTGCATGTATGACAAAAAAAAATATCTATTTTGTCTTAAATTGGAAAAATCCGTGGAGAGTTTTTCAACAAAGAAAGTGAGATGTTTCGGAAGTTTTTTTTTTTGTCATCAAAAAATACATTAATTTTTTTCCAACAATCTATCTCCCCCCCCCCCCTTTCCCACCACATAACCTACAATTTTCTTGTGAGCCTGAAATTTCTTTAGTCAGTCATATGATTATTAGATGTGGCATTATAAGATGAATTGACTTTCTTTTTTATTATTTTTTTTTTACGATTATTTTTTCAGGCTCTTCTTTATTGAAAAAAAAATATATTTTTTGTATGTAGGGTTTCCCATGAAATATCTATCGAAGTGTAACTAAGTAGAGGTAGTATTCGTAAAAATAAATAAACGTGATATTTTACAATAATTGACCTTTTTGTGGCGAGTTGAAAGATTAATTGATGAGGAGTATTTTATATCAAAAGTGTTTAGCTATTAAAATGATAATTTTTGTTGGAGTAAAAAATTTTTCAAAAATTAAAATTGAAAGACATATCATTGATACATTGTGAATTTTTTTCCATACATTTCTCCATAAAATAAAAATTTTTCATTTAAAACTTAAATTCGGCTCTACGAATAAATATTACGTGTAATATAGAGTAATTTAAGTTATCTGCAAAAAGTTGATAAAATTAAAACTCACTAAGCCAAGCCAAAAACATGAAATTTTACTCATCTTAGTTCCTTCAATTCACGAATCTATTTCTATTTGTAAATGAAGTTTTTTGTTTGTCTCTGGAAATACTATCTATTGTTGAAGTATGGCGGTCAATTAATGGAGATCTTGCGTAAAAATAGAAATATTAAAATTTTAGTCGTTATGATTTTTTTTAAGCCAATGAGTGCTAAAATATTTTTGCACAGTCTTGAAAGGTAATGATTTCTGAAATTGTGAAATCCCATTTATATCCTAATTCTTTTATTATGTTTATGTATTTTTTAATATACTACGTGTAGGTAGATTCGAGGTACGTTCGATGATAAAAATAATAAAATTGGAATCTCCTAATGTTTTTTCCTCGAATGTGATGGATTATTTATTTTCTGTTTGTTTTTTTTTTGTTCATGGTTAAATTTAATTCTTTTTCGGTATCTTTCAAGGAAAAATACCAAAAATTAGGTCTATATATGTAAAGGATTCTCGTGAAGATAATTATCAAAATTCCTCATTTTTCACCCTCATTAGAAGAAAGACTCAAATCACGTCTCTGGAATTTTTATGAAAGAAAGGAGTAAAAATAAGCTTTAATAGTGTTTGATCCTTTTCTTCTTGAAAATAACATGAAAAATGCAATTTCTGATCATTTCTCTCATGAACATATTATAGACATAATTTTTGGTCTGTTGTCTCATAAAGATATCTGAAACATGATGTTCATCTTTTTAGCTGAGTTTTTAACTTGAAAACAATATTTAATCATTCGATGAATATTTTATTATTATTATTTTTTTCAAGTAACCTTTGAAATATGCGTTAAAATTTTTTTTTTCCTTTTTATTATACTGGGCGATTTGAATCTGTTATTTTCTTTAATTTGATAAATAAGTATTTGGCGAGTATAAAAAATTTTTTGTTATGACTTATGAAGTCTCTATTTTTTATTAATATCAAAATGAAATTGGTTTTAAAATGCGCGCGCATCCTCGTTTTGAATTACAGGCATACAAAGAGAAAAAAAGGATGATGAAGTTTTTGTTTTTTAAATTTATTTACTTATTCGTTTATTTATTGAATAAATAACTACAATTTATTACCGCTACAGAATTGGAGACTGGGAATATGAACTACCGTTCGATGTGAATATGAAAGACGTAACCGGGCAAAATGTACTCTATATGGCAGCTTTATTAGGAAATTACAAAATGGTCGACGCTATAATAAAATACAAAGTCCGAGCCGTTCGTATAAAGGTAATTAAATCTATACTTCGATTCTCACTGAAATAATGCAATATTTTCAATGCAACGTGTTTGTAAACAGACTGATCAAGAAGAAAACGAAACCGAAGATATCAATAAAAACGTAGAACTACCTAGTCCAACTCGACGACGAATATCGGACGGTATTCAATCCATAATGTCAAGGCTTAACTTAGGAATTAATAGTACCGCTAATTCGAACGATATAAACGAGCGTTTCGTATCGCCATGGAACATCGATGACTATTGCAATCATCACAGTGAAACCGCACTGCATGCTGCGGTGCGTCAAAAAAATGTAGAAATTGTTTCATTACTGTTGGCGACCGGAGCTAACGCGAATCTCAGTATTTACCCTTTAGACGCGGTGAGTGTACTCCCATTTATACTCGAATGTGAAAAACTGACGTATAATAGCGATTTTTTTTTTACAGGGTTGTAGTTCAGCGGAAACATCTCGAAAAGCTGGTAGTCGTTCTAGCTCGACGACTCGTGGCCAAACGACGACTGCTTTGGTGGTGGCGTGCGAAAATCGCGACGTTTCTATGGTAGAGTTATTGCTTAAAAATGAAGCCAGAGATGATGAAGCGAAGGCTCTTGGCGTAGCTATTAGAAACGGCGATGATATTCTTATTACCAAATTATTATCGATAAAAGTATACAGTGTTATTGCATTTCGAGATAAGGTATATTGAATATAAGCTTATACGAGGAATGCATTTTTACAGGCTTATGCTGATCCGGAGCATAAAATTAATAAGAAAGCGATGAATGAAAAAATGCCCGCCAATTTCGGAGCTCTAACTAATTTCACGTATAGCAATATGTTCGCCAATACGCCCGTCATGGTTAATTGGCATAATGCTTATCATTGTCAGTTACCTCGTATCAAACCTCAGTGGCTGGTGAGAGGTTGATGTTTAAAAATACTTTTAAACATCAAAAATGGTGTATAATAACAGGATATATTTTCAGGTGGATGCTGCTTTGCATATAAACCCGAAATTAAAATTAAACCCTAAAAGTCAGCAAATCGTGTTATACGCTATAACCAGATTAGACGTGTCTAATAATGCTCTAGTATCTGTTCCACCTGTGATTTTTCAGTTGCAAAGTTTAAGGTGAGGATTACATACTGTCAAGCTTGTCGAACTCGTGATTCGATTTATCATTATGGTGGAATTTTTCATTAGGTATTTGAATCTGGCGCAAAATAAAATCGAAAAGTTACCTACATCTCAAGATTTCGAAGAAGAATGTTCTCCGGCCAATAAACGTCGTTCTAGACTTAGCTTCACTCGTGAAATGGGTTATTGCGCTCCTCTTTTGGAAGAATTATATTTACAAGTCAGTAATACGTGTGGCTTCTATGAAAAAATGACTGAAAAAACGCCTGAATAATTTAACAGTGATATGTCTGCGACCAAGTGATTTGGGCTCAATCTGCGAAAATTTTTTTTCCAGTTATTTGAAATTGATGTTTTCAAATGCAAAAAAATTGTAATGCGGTGGAAATGAATTTATCAGCCTTGAAATTCTTTATAGTAATTTTAAAAATAATTTTTGATTTAGAAATTGTAGTTTAACTCTTATTATGTTATCAAGAAACTGAGATTTTTGCCCTGGGAACTCAAATCACTTAGACGCACGGTGTAGGGTGTTCAATCTTGATGTAAATCTTTTATGTAACGTGAAACTCCTTGTTTGACAAAGGGGCAGAGGTACAAAACGTTAAAAAATTTTTTTTTCGTGCATATCTATTTTGGTATTTTCATTGATTATTCATTTGTAATCATAATTTTGCAGATATGGATTTAAAAATGCCTATGCCAGTGCCTAAATCAGTTTTTGGAGAGTTATTTTCTGGAAAAACGTTAAAATCTCGATACTGGGGAAAAATTTATTTTTATTACTTAATTAGAAGAGAAAATATTTTTAAGTATACACCAACAAAATTTTCCTACTATTTTAAACCTATTTTCAAAAGTCCTCAAGTTGCAATACACATTATGGTGATAGAGAGGTATGAGGGGAGGGGGAAGAAAAAATTCTAAAGAAGTTGAAAATATCTTTTAGCTCTTGTGAACGCATTGCAGGAAAGAGCCAGAATTGGCCCAACGACATAAATGATTTTCTGGTTCAGCTTTTTCATTTTTTATTTTTTATTTTTTCTATTTATTTATTTCAAATCCATTGAAAATAAAAACAATAATGTTAAAATCCTAAATTTGGATCTCCGAGTTCGAAGGCAATCTGCCTTCTCTTCTCCTCTCTCTCCACCACTTTTGATGACCGATATTATTATCGAAAACGATGTTTAGTGTGCAGTTTTCATTACTTGACTTCCCGGGTGGTTTCGAAATGGGGAAGGGAACTGAAAATTTCATGGACTGAATATTCTTTGTATACCTTCAAATCATGAAAAGCAAATGAGTGCGAGCTGCAAAATTTTGAAAAATTAAAAAAAAGAACTATCACCCAAAAATTGGTTGTTGGTGAAGTATCGCTCTCTAGTAGTGGTTCCATTTTTATCTTCAAATTTTCAACTTGACACTTCTCACTCCCCTCAATCGAAAAGTCGTCCTGGAAAGTTATTGAGTGTATCATATATATTAAATTTTGAAAAATAAAGTTCTGAAGTGAAGTAAGTGGGTTCAAAAACAGGCCTGTTATAGAAAATTGAAAAAAAAGACTAATTTTTTTTAGTCTATTTTAGACTATCTATGTGGCATGTACTTGAATTATATAACAAGAGGTGTCATGTTAGTTGTAAAAATTGTTTTAAATGTAGGGCAGTCGAACATTATTAAATTTATTTGCCAAAATGAAAAATATATCAACTTTTTTCATTGTTTCTGCCCACCTGCTTCCTCCCCTTCCACTATTTTATTTTTATTTTTTTTGTTAATATTACATTTCTGGGCAAATTGTATATTTGTATTTGACTTGAATTTTGAGGTAAAAATGTTGATGAAATATGTCTTCTAAAAATTTATAAAAAATGATGGGAAATTTTTGGCACCTAGAGTAAACCAGTAAACATCCACTCGAAGTATGAGATGAGGAGTGAAATGAAAGTTTAAAAAATAATGACCAATTTTTCCCTTATTTTTTACTTCCCAGGTCATATCTCTTCATCTACCCCTTTCACTGTTACTAACGTTTTATCAATGATACTACATTGCATATTACTCGTATTGGCGCCAACAGCATATTTTCAAATGCGTTAAATGGTAAAATAAAAACTTTTTCAACCAAATGAGACAAATATTTTTCAAACTTTTGTGCCTCTGCCCCTTCAGCGAGTAGGGTACACAAACCATCATACAGAAGTGTTATATAAGTAGATCTATGTGTTGGATGGAACACCCTGTATATTCGAAAATTTTCAATCATTCAAGCAGTTATTCAAACTTCCTTTTTGTTTTCTTTTTGTTTTTTTCTTTTATTCATTTATTATTTTGTATAATTAAATTTTTAATGTAGAAAATAAAGTAATTTATAATTAATTTTTAATTTAAAAAATATGTAGGCTATATAATTATGTATACATTGAGTATTATTTGAATCGAAATAATAATTTAATGCAACACTAATTTTCCTGAAAAATACTGAATAATTAACAAGGTTGAAATTATTTCGTAAGATTAGTTAAATTTTAAAATTATTCCAGTCTTCTAATAAATCGAAAGAATTAATTGATTCGGTTGTTTTCTACAGGATAATCGTCTAGAAGAAATACCCGAAGAAGTCTTCAGGTTACCCTCATTAGTAACATTAGACGTATCAAATAATAAATTACAAGAATTCCCATTCCAAATGTGGAGAGCTCCTAAACTAAAAGAGCTCAACGCCGCGTTCAATTTGCTGAAGGAATTGCCAGCTCCTTCGATCGAAGTAATCATCGAATTAAAAAAAAAAATCTTCTATCCCAACATATTATAATTCTTCCAAAAATATTTTTCAGGAGCTTAATAGTAGCCGGAAAAGCATCTGTTCTATCGATTCCGGTCATAGCACCGATTCAACATCGGATGCTTTGAATAATGCTATGTCCGAAAGCTCTTGTAAATGGAAGAGCGTACAGTGAGTTGCATTGCTTACATAATTTTAATCTATTCTTTTTCTGTATGCGTCATTAAAATCCTTTTCAATAGATTATTAGATTTGCAACATCATAACGAATGGTCTGAGAGCTTGGATATCAGTGAGCAAATACTGCACGTCGAAGAGCACGAAAATGGCTCCGAAAATTGTTCCCAGTTGTCATCGTTGAATCTGGCTCATAACCAGTTCACAGCTATTCCCGTCGTATTATCTTGCCTAGCGGTTAATCTAACCAGACTGAATTTAGCATATAATAAGTAATTTAATGATTTTATTTCAAACCCCGGCTCGCAGTAAGAACTGTTACAATAACCTAATATTTTTTTGTTTAGCTTACGTACTATGAGTTATATTACGTCATATCCAAGTTCACTGAAACAGTTGGATTTGAGTCATAATAAAATCTGCGTGTGGCCTAGTTTACCTCAAGTTCACGATGATAATTTAGATAGTACTGAGCAAGCGTTTATATCCTGCTATCATCAAGAATCTGGGTTCAAAATGACCGTCAATAAATTACTGTCGGGTAAGAGCAAGAAAAACAATTTATTTTCATCATCACTTATTGTATGAATTCATAATTCAAATATATACTCTCGAACTTATTAGGTCGCAGACAGACATTACGTTCATCAGTATTAAGTAGCGTGTGTACTCATCGCAGACACTTGAAATTGGAAAATCTCAGGACATTAGTATTAGCGGATAATTTAATCACTAGGATACAATTTTCAACGGACGATGACGGGTTGTATTCTAATTTGCACGATTCTCGCGACGATTTAGACGATTGGGTAATTCACGAGATAGATAGATTTTTAATGTTTTCTTTCCTCGTTTATTTCATGATCTGTAAATTCCACAGGAGGGAGCCAGTACATCGACAGCCTTATCTAATACCTCAGGCTCAGTTAAGACTAGATTGATGTTCCCAAATTTAAGTATGCTCGACTTGAGTAACAATCAGTTGAAAGAGATACCTTCTAATATCCACGAGTTGAGCAATCTATCTGTATTAAATATCAGCGGAAATCCAGGTACTGTATTTCATTCGCCTCTTCGAAGCTTCAGGAATACTCGAAACTTCATGAAAATTTAACGATTTTTCTTCAGATATCAACGAACTACCACCTCAGATGGGTTTGCTCTCTAGACTATGGAATCTAAATACCAGAGGGTGTAATCTACAAGAACCGTTGAGATCTATGATCGATTCTAATAAATATAAAACCATGGATGTCGTCGGATATTTAAAATCCATTTTAGAGACGCTAGACCGTACGCCAGAATGAAGCTGATGATTGTCGGTGTCCAGGGTATAGGTAAAACATCGCTTTTAGAACAGCTCAGACAAGAAGGCACCGGATCTTATAAAAAAAAACCGGTCGAGGTAATGAAGGTTTTCATTTTCTGTATTCCTGTTATGATGCTTTATGGACTCGACGTAATGTTACAATTTCTTGCTAGCATTGGGCCAAAAGAATGGGCAATAAAAATATCAACGTTAAAACCTCCAAAGGAACGAATATGTCTACTGTAGGCGTAGACATAGGTGATTGGGTATTTGAGAAGAAAGTACGAAATCATTCTTCTCACGGTCCAGTGATATTTAGGTAAGTTCAGAGTCTCAAAAAGAGGTAGATCGAGTTCTATGTAAAATTCTTTTTTTTTTGTGAGTACTTTTTATTAAAATTTTGAAAGAAGTTGAAAATTTTTTTCATTTTTTTTTTTTTTTATTTTCATCAGGTTTTCATTTCAAGACATTTTTTTACTAAAACCACTCTTCTCATCGACTTGTGATACAGTTTTCATTTTTAAACAATTTTTAATTTTTGGACAGTCGTTTATTCTTAGCCGAGTTTTTAATTAAAAAGTACGGCTATTACCTCCTCCCTGATTTGAGAAGAAGGGATTGAGAAAGGGTAAAGGTCTTGACATCTTCGCACTTCAAAGCATTGTAATTTACGAATTATTTGGCAAATGTACAACTTTTTAGTTACATAATATATATGTAGTTCACCCCCTCTCGCCTCGCAGTGCTGCCAGGTATGAATGAAAATCGCTCAAAATCTGGTGAATGACTTTTCATGTAACTAAGCTAAAGTACTTGTTGTGGGATGTCTGATTTATTTCAAAATGGCGGCTTACTGAGATTTTGAGAAGGACTGGATGAAAATCAAATACCCTAAAATTTAGATTTGCGTTCACGCATGAAAGAGTAAGTAGAGGACACCAACATATGAAAATTTCAGCTTCCTAACTGAATCTGGAGGGGAGTTGAAACAAAAAAGGGATTTTTAGCATGTTTCAAGTGGTGAAATTTCTTTGATTGCTCATATCTCGTTACCATATCGACCTAGAAAACTCGAACTACGTATGTTCGGTCAATTGTAGACCACAATATGACCTCTTGAATCTGGGTCAAAATGGAGCCAAAATGGCGAATGGTAAAAATTTGTGGAAGGCTCGAGGAGAATTAAATAAATGATAAATATGGGCTCATATGATTATTGTGGGCAAGAAATACAACATATTCTGATTTCAATTCTTCAGGTTGCTTTGTCCTCAAAATGTAGGGTGGTGAAGGAGATGAATGAGAGTTTAGAGATTTTGAATTGTTGTTTCATATGACAGTGACTAACATATCAAATGTCAGCTTTCGAAGTCGATCTGGAGAGGAGCTGAAGAGAAAAACCAATTTTGAAGGGAAAATTGTGTCGAGAAACTTCACGAATCGTCCTTATTTCCTCGAAAGCTACAACTTTGTTTGTGGGGCTCGTTTCGGAGTAAAATATCATCCTTTGAATTTGGGACGAAATGGATTCAAAATTATGGTCCATCAAAATTTGAGGAAAGACTTGAGCAGCCTCATATAAATGAATTTAGTAAATAAGGGTTCGTGTGATTCCTGTGGGCAAGAGGTACAACATATTATTCTGAATTGAAATTTTGAGATGTTTTTGGAGTTGAGAGAGAGTTTCTAACATCAGCACTACGTAAGGGCATAAAGGAGTCAATAGCATTATCTGTTAATTTATAATTTTTTTTTATTTTAAATTAAAATAATTAATAATATATAAGTAAAAAAAAATTAATATATTTCATAAATAAAGATATATTCATAGATTAGGTATTATTTGAATGATAAAAAAAAATTATTTTAATTTGACAAATTAATGTTATATTAATATTAACTATTTTTTTAATTTAAAAATAATATTAATTATTTTAATTATTTTAAAAGATTAAACAAGTATTCATTGAAAATTTAGCTCAGTAATAAGGCATAGTTGCTTATTTTTTCATTTTATTATTATTTGTTTATTTTCTCTTTTTTTTTACTTTTTTTTACCAACTTGCCACATTTATCGAATTTTAAATAATTTTTCATTTTCAAATTAAATTTATCTTTTGTTCTTACTTTTCGGGCCATGTAAAGTTAAGAGGCTAAAGGCACGGAAATTATTTTATATTTTTTCGTTTTTGCTCGTTTCTTGATTTTGAATATTTTTTTCACTTTTATTAATTTTTGAAAATTTTATGAATTTTTGGATTTTTTATAATTTTGAGATTTTTTTCTTTCAAATGTCTGAGGTAAAGGCAACTTGCCCCTTTTCTCTCTTCTCGTTAGTTCAGATCTAAAAGTATATAATTATAAATATTTTCCACATTTTCTTAAAATTAAAAAAAAATATTTTTTTTCCAGGACCTGGGATTTCGGTGGCCAACGCGAATACTACGCGACTCATCAGTATTTTTTATCAAAACGTAGCTTATATTTGGTGGTGTGGCGAATACCCGATGGTCAAAAAGGTATTTCAGAGATTTTCCACTGGCTCGTTAACATACAGGTAAAAATCAGATTTATTTTTATCACCAGCAACTTTTATCTATTGTAATATCCGAATGATTGTAGGCTCGTGCTCCAAATTCTCCGGTATTGATTGTCGGTACTCACTATGATTTAATGAGGGAACATTTTCCCGCTACGAGGTCCGAAGATTTACAGCAACTGATTCGCGATAAGTAAGACTCGTATTGTTTCATATTTCGTGAAATTATTTTCCATGAGAATTTTGGCTAATGAAAAAAAATCTTCGTAGATTTGTAAATATCGTGGACGCCGAAAAATGCGGCTTACCAAGAGTCCTCGATACAATTGAAGTGAGCTGTAAAACAAGACACAATATCAAACTCCTGTGTAATTTAATTTACGATACTGTTTTCAGCCTCCGATTGCCAGGTAAACTGAGCATCTATTTTTTGTAGTGTGTAGCTATATTGAAAAATTTTAAATCAATTTTCATACATGTAGGTAGCAAAGATTTACTCCTAGAGCAAAAAGTACCGGCTTCCTATTTAGCTTTGGAAGATGTAGTCAGCCATGTTGCTGCGGAACGCCGGCAAAAAGGAATTGATCCTGTGTTGAATGCCCAAGAATATAAAACAGTCGTATCCAACGAAATGCTAACTCGATTTCAACGGTCTTTTAGAGATTGGGCGGAATTACATCAAGCCACGTTATTTTTACACGATAATGGTCGGTGCTTTATGGAGTATTAGAATACCTTGAGGGAGACGTTTGTGTAATTTTATAATGTATGGTTTTAGGGGTGTTATTACATTACGATGATGCCACTTTGAAAGAATTATATTTCTTGGATCCGCAATGGCTATGTGATATGTTGGCACACGTGGTTACTATACGAGAAATTAATCCTTTCGCTAGAACAGGTTGGTTTTGTTTTTTTTGTGTGTGTGTGTTTTTTTTTTTGTAGAAAAATATGACTTACGTATTTCTGTATTTGGAATAGGTATTATGAAATTGGACGATCTTAAGCATATTTTCAAATCAACCAATTTAAATCTAGCAGATGCTCAGGAGTATATTGTGAATTTATTGAATAAATTCGAAGTTGCCCTTACATGGGATAATAGAACTTTATTGATACCCTCTTTGTTACCATCGGAAGAAGAAACACAGAATATTCGTACAACCTCAGTTAGAGTAAGGAATTGTTGTTGTTGTTTGTTTTTAAATAAAATGATATCTACAATTTTTGTGAATGTTGGATTGTAGATACCTCTTAGATCCAGGAATTGGGCCATTCGTAATAAGAAAATATCAAGTAATGCCAATTTAACCGCATTAACGGGGAATATTTACCATCACAATTCACCAGGTTGGTGTAATTATGAAACACAGTATAAATGAATAAACATTATAAGGAAGCATACATTTTTATTTTTCTCAAATAATTTCATTAATTTTACAGGTGGTAGTTTTGATAAAGATAACGCACATGGGAATCTGCCAGCTGAAATGACCAGTCGTTCTGATCCCGAGGCTTCAATTCGTCGATTATTAATCATGACGTATTTTCCTTCCGGATTTTGGTCACGTTTGATCACCCGTATTTTGGGAGACGATTCGATTATCGAAATCGTGCGATGTTTTTTTGTCATCCCTAAAGAAGTAATTAATTTGTAGTTATACGATGGTTCATCATTTTTTGCTGAGTTTTTATTGAAAAAGATAGCTATTGAACCCCAATAATATATAAAGGAGATAATGAGATAGGGTCTTTATATCTTAGCCTTTCAGATCATTTGCAATTGTATGACAAATGTCAAACTTTTTTCTTCATGTGTCAATTTTTTTACTTCCGCTTCATATCCTAAAGTTCATAATTTCGACAAAAAATTTGCCTGATTAACGAATTCGACAATTTTGCAATTTAGGAAACATATGCTTATTTAGTTGGCATACAATATGCTATCACTCGAATTTGCGCGTGAATGGATTTAAAATAGCGGACAACTGTAAATCGTTAGAACCTTTATTGGACTATACTCTTGGTGAATTTTGCAGTTAGCACTCAGTACTGGTATTATGTTGCAGGATGAAGAGCGGGAATAGTTGAAATAATGTTTTATAACTTTGGTCCAATTGAATCCCATCGAAATACCTGTACGAGGTGTTAATTTCAAAATTCATCGAAGGTTGGTCAAGTGCATGAAATATTGTCCCAATAAGGGTCCTGACGATTTTCAGAAACTTAAGTTGAGATTCACTCAAATTATTGTATTTTTTTATGTATGAATTACCCCCCCCCCCCTTCATCAAAATACTTGTTCAGTGTGTTAATTCCAAAATTAATCGAAAGTGAGTTGGATGAGTGAAATATGATTCTAATAATGACTCATATCATTCTGTAATTATTCAGGTTCGTAACCATCCGAATATCAGCATTTTACAAATGCCCCCGCCACTTGCCACCAAAATACTAGTGTTGAGTAGTAATTTTAAAATAGATTAGCGTGATCAAATATCTTCACTGTAAAGGGAATACCAAGTTAGGTGCCAAATTTAATATTTAATCTATTTTGACTTTTTTTTTTTTTTTTTTGCAAGAAATTACCCTCTCCTTTGGGCCATATTCAATGTCTCCTTAATTTTAGGTTGTTTTGGAGTGAAAATATTTCAACTCCTTTCACTTTGTGGAATAAATTGTAATTTTCTTAATTTTGATGATATTCATAATTTTACTCATTTTTCAGCGACTTCCATCGTACCTACCTCCCCCCTCCCCTTCATAATTTATAAAAAAATTTCCTACTGATGTCTATAATTACCGAGACTATTACGTCAGTTTCATATTTATATTTTGTTCAGTAGATTTGTATTATTAAGAATGATTCTAATGAAATACCTCCAAGGCGACTTAAGTCTCCACAAATTAATATCGATCTCTATAAAACGAAAATACTTCAAAATTTAATGTGCTAAAAGTCAAGGCAGTTAAAAACGCCACCAAAAAAAAAAAAAAAAAAAAAAATTATAACAGAGTATCAAATCGTAGTTAAATATTTTCTCAAATTTTATATAAAAAAAGTGTATATTATATTTAAAAATTTCATTCGCCTACAAAATTAATAAATATATTAAATCAGTAAAATTTCTTTTCGAAAAAACTATTTTAAATAATAATTCCATATTATCATAAAAAATAAATTCGATTAAATTTTAATATTTTAAATATTTAAAATGAATTAATTATTATTTTTTATTCATTCTACTCCCCATTCCATATCCACTTTGGCGTTTGAAATTTCTGTGTCGAGCTTTCCAGATGATGTCTTTCTATCAGACTTTGTCCAGTCGAAATTGCTAATTCAAATTCCAGGAGGTTTCCCTTATTACACTTGGGGAAGTCATTATAAGGAACTTCATGAATAACCGTATCTCTTCGCGAAATCAACCTAGAAATGTCAGATTTTTTATGTTCGATTAGTTGGGAAAGTAGAGTTGATCCCTTGAATTTAGCTTATAATGAATACAAAATGGCGAATTATCAAAATTTGAGGAACCTTAGATTACTAAAAATGTAATTAATATTAAAATTTATGGAAGGTTTAAGTAAGCTTAAATATCTGTAGTGGGAGAGTACTATATGACAAGAAGTACAAGACCGGAATAATTTTATTTTGATTACAAAAGGAAGGCTTAATAATAAGCGCGATGAGATACAGTTGATGACGCGGCCGAATATAAATATGCGACGCGGTAAATAACGAGACGCGGCCGATTATAAGTATGCCGATTATAAGTACGCGACGCGGCGACGCGGCGACGCTACATACTTCCCTCTACGAAAAACGAACATGCTTATCACCGTTATATTGAAAATTATCGTTAAGTATATACGCGGGTTTTAAGCGATCAATGGAAACGGTAACGTGTTTATTCTTAATATCTAGAACAAAATTCTTATTCGAGCGACTAATTACTCTAAATGGTCCTAAATAAGGTTGCTGAAGAGGAGATTTAACGGAGTCATCACGAAGGAAAACGAAATCAGAGTTGACCAAGTCTTTGTGAACAAAAATATTTCGAGTATTTTTTCTATTGGTGTGAACCGGGCGAATACTGTTCATTGTATCTTTTAAGTTGCTAAGAAAGGTATGCGTGGAAATTTTTTCGGTAGGCTCAAAGAATTCTCCGGGAAGCCGTAGGGTTGTACCATAGACTAATTCTGCCGGACTAGCACCTAAATCGGACTTGACACAAGCACGTAATCTAAGAAGGACAGATGGTAAAGAGTTTACCCAGTTTTTATTTTTAAAGCATTTAATTGATTCCTTCAAGGTTCGATGCAACCTCTCGATAATTCCGTTAGCAATAGGGTGGTAAGCCGCAGTACGAGTTTTCCGGCAACCGAGAAGTTTAGCTAAAGATTTGAATAAATCAGACTCGAATTGTCTACCTTGATCTGTTGTGATTTTCATGGGTGTACCGAATCGGCATATCCAACCATTAAAAAGTTGTTCTGCAACAGTTTCTGCGGTTTGGTCTGGAATTGGGTAAACTTCGGGCCAGCGGGTATAACGATCGATAACGGTGAGGCAGTAACGCGAACTTTTACAAAGAGGAAGAGGACCAACAAGGTCGATATGAATATAAGCAAATCGCTCAGAAGGTATCTGAAATTCAGCAAATGGAGCACGTGTGTGACGAAAAACCTTAGATTTCTGACAAGAAATACAATGTTTCACCCATTCTGAAACATCTTTATTTAGGTTGTGCCAGACAAAGCGTTTAGAAATTAGGTCGTTAGTTGCGCGAGTACCGGAATGACTAAGTCCATGAAATACGTCGAAAATCTGCTTCCTGAAGTTGACTGGAATAAAAGGTCTGCTGATACCTGTGGAAATATCGCAATAAAGGATTGCTTGGGAATCTAGAAGTTTACAAGGAATGAATTTAAGATTAGAATTTGATGACATTAATTCGCGTAATTCCTCATCATTCTGCTGAGCGCGAGCTATAGCTTCATAATCTATAGTATTAGGAATGTTGATAGCTTCAATTCTAGATAAAGCGTCAGCTACTACGTTGTCCTTTCCTGCTAAGTGACGAATATCTGTAGTAAATTGCGAGATGAAGTCTAAATGACGTAGTTGTCTCGGGGAAGCTTTATTATTCTTCTGCTGAAAAGCGAAGGTGAGAGGTTTATGATCAGTAAATACAATGAATTCTCTACCTTCCAAAAGGTATCGGAACTGTTTAATAGTTTCGTAAGCAGCGAGTAATTCCCTGTCGTAGGTACTGTATTTAATCTGAGTAGAAGAAAGTTTTCGTGAGAAGAATGCTAAGGGTTTCCATTGGTTATCTTGCAGCTGCTGAAGAACGCCACCAATAGCAGTATCGGATGCATCGACCATAATGCATAAGGGATCGGATGGGGACTGATGAACTAATAAGGTGGCGGCAGCTAATGCCGATTTAATTTCTTCGAATGCATTATCCATTTCAACGGACCAATTTTTAATAGGTGAACGATCGTTCTTTCTATGACTTACTACAGCTTTTTGAAGGGGAATTTGTAATGAGGCCATTTTTGGAATAAAGCGATGATAAAAATTGACCATACCCAGAAATTTGCGTAATTGATCATTTCTCTTTGGTTTAGTAAAGTTTAGAACAGCTTCAATTTTTTCATTTAATGGACGGATACCATTTTGCGAAATTTCATGTCCTAGAAATTTAACAGAGGAAGAGCCGAAATGACATTTAGCAACATTAATAGTTACGCCGTTTGCAGTAGACGTTTGAAAAGAATATCTAAATGCTGAAGGTGCTCCTCTTCACATGATGAAGCAATGATGATGTCGTCCAGATAAGCAAAGCAAAAATCTAAACCTCGAGTGACTTCGTGAATAAAACGCTGAAAAGTTTGAGCGGCGTTGCGAAGACCAAATGGCATGAAAGGAAACTCGAAAAGTCCAAAAGGAGTAATAATAGCGGTTTTTTGAATGTCTTCTTCGCGAACTGGAATTTGTTGATATGCTCTGACTAAATCTATGGTCGAAAAAATCTTTTTATTATAGAGAAGACTAGAACAATCTTGAATTAAAGGAATAGGGTAGCGATCAGGTTTAGTAACTTTGTTGAGCCTACGATAATCACCGCATGGGCGCCAAGCGTTATTTTTCTTACGCACCATATGCAAAGGGCTAGACCACGAACTTTTAGAAGGTCGACAAAGTCCTAATTTAAGCATGAATTCAAATTCATTTTTTGCATCTTTAAGTTTATCTGGAGGCAAACGACGTGCTTTAGAAAAAATAGGAGCGCCTTTAGTTTCGATGTAATGCTCCGTAGAATGCTTTAAATTTTTATTCATAAAATTTTCTTTAGTGATATCGCGATATTTTTCAAGTAACTTAGCGTAGGGTGAGTAACTGGCAATGCTCGAGATGTGGCAATCGGGTATAAGAAATTGATTTCCTTTAGAAGTACATCTCGAGACTAGGTCAATAAGCTGACTATTCTTAAGGTCAACAAGAATGCCGTAGTTATAAAGAAAATCTGCCCCGATGATCGGATTGGTCACATCAGCGATTATAAAAGAAAACTGAAAGTACCGTTTTAACCCTAGTGAAACGCGTAGATTTTTATTTCCGTACGTGTTAATTATAGAATCGTTCGCGCCGTACAACTTAAGATTAGACAATTTTTTATTCTTCGCGTAAGAACTTGGTAGAACAGAAACATCCGCTCCTGGATCGATTAAAAATGTAATATTCGAAAGCGGGTCTTTTACAAATAAGCGGCGTGACTTAAAATTATGAGGCGAAGGGACAACGCTGGACGCCGCAATTACGCGTTGTCCGACGCGTTTCCCGACGTAGCACTACCCGTAGTAAATTTACACGGAGGATTACACCGTTTAGCATTCGCGCCGAATTTAAAATGATACCAGCAGTTATCATAAGTTTTTTTAACTCGCGCAGGAGTATTACTACGCGAACGATTTTTAATAAACGAACGCGAGCGAGAACGACTGCGATTAAATTTTAATAATTCATCTAGTTTTTTTTCTAAAGAATTAACTTTGATTTCTAAAGAATTACTTTCACTTATAGCGTTGATATGATTACTCGAACTAGCGTTTACCTCTACGATACGATCAGCCATTACCAGAAGTTTATCGATACTGTCGTCGCTCGCGGATAATATGGCCTGGATGTTCTGGGGAAGACGCTGCATCCACATAGTTTTTAAAAAATCATCCGAAACGCGATTATTGGCCAAGTCTTTCATCTGTCGAAAAAGCTGCGTAGGTTTACGATCTCCCAACGTACATTCTTTTATTAAGAGATGAATTTTTCGTTGCTCGCTATCTGAAAATCTTTCCAAAATTTTATTTTTTAATGTAAAATACTTATTTGCTTCTGGCGGGTTCAAGACGATATCGCTGACTTCTTCTAAAATCTCGCTCTCAATACTAGCGACTACTTGATTATATTTGGTAGCGTCCGTCGTAATCCCTGCATTGGAGAACTGAGATTCCAGCTGAGCAAACCAAAGAGCAGGATTACTGCGCCAAAAGGGTGGACATTTAACTGAAATACGGTTAATCGATACATTTTCCACTGCGTCTACGTAATTCTCGGCGTCTCCGTTCGACATTTTAGTTAATTTAAAGAAAAAGAAAATCGAAATTTTTAATAGGTATTTAAGGAATAGAAACTTCGAGAAAAGAAAAGTGTCGCGGGTCACCAATTTGTAGTGGGAGAGTACTATATGACAAGAAGTACAAGACCGGAATAATTTTATTTTGATTACAAAAGGAAGGCTTAATAATAAGCGCGATGAGATACAGTTGATGACGCGGCCGAATATAAATATGCGACGCGGTAAATAACGAGACGCGGCCGATTATAAGTATGCCGATTATAAGTACGCGACGCGGCGACGCGGCGACGCTACATATCAAAAATTTTGGCATGAAGAGATTAACAGCATTATCTGCAAATCTGAGCAGCCCTTTTTAAAAACTCACCTCCAGGAACGCAGCATGGCTGCTTACAATTTGAATTTTTTTTTTAAATTATTATATACCGTGAGTCCGATAAAACCCCATACAGGCATAACAAAATATTCCTCTTTTAGTAAATATCCAAGTAGGTATAGCATGCTGGTAATACTGATTTCCACTATTACAACCAATCACAACCGATTTATAGGCAGTGATGTAACATGACAGTATTATTTCGTAAAAGGGAATTTGGTTGTTTGCCTGTATAGAGTCATATAGAGGAGGATATAATTATACATTTTTTGTTTATATGAAAATAAAATTAAATCTGAATATTTTTATCGATGAATTAAATTTTTATTTCTATCGATAAAATATCTGAAAATTTCAGGTGCTGCAAGATAGTCAATTACTAAAATTGCTAGATGTCAAGGTAGAATGGGTTTTATGGCAAACTGGCATGGAGCTCAGGTACTCTGACATCGTGATTTTCAGGGTAAAAGAAGTATTGCCTAATGTGCGTACCACGCCAATTAATTATAAGGATCATAGGTACGTTGTAATTTCACGTTCGTAAATCCCTCTCTAGTTATAATCCACTAATGAAATGATTTTCATCTGAAATAGGGTTCTGATTAAGCAAGAAAACATATGGTGTGACGTAGATTTAAAAAACGCCTCTTTACTCGAGATTTTCTTACCTCTAGATAATATCGTAATTAAAAGACCTGTTTTACAAAAAGACCAAAATATCGGTTACCAAGCAATCGTTCTCGATCCATCTCCCGAGTACTCCACGCAACTACTCGCACTCACTGTTGATCACATCGACGTGCTGTTAGAAGACTGGTATCCAACATTAGGTAAAATGAAGTTCGCCATTAGTTACTGAAATTGATCTGTGGCGAATTTATTTCTTCGAATGTTTTACCACACAGGTACCAGGTTCGTTCACACGTCGGAGGGTAAATTTTTGATTACTAGATTGGTACCGTGTCCTAGATGTATTTCTAATTCATTGATCGAGGATATGGAAACGGTTCATAATGGCGGCGATGCGGATGATTGTAAGAATCAGAATAATTGGCAGTGTCTGGGTAATAAAGGCGGCGAACATCAAGTACGTAGAAGCGAGATTAGATGTTAGATTTCAGGTTGTCGTAGTTAGGCGTAATATTTTTATGTTATTTTTAGAACGCCAATGCTCCAGATTTCGATGACCGAGTGCGTAGAATTCGTAAATCCCAAGAAAGTTGTACGTCAGATGGCGACAGCGGAGTGGGAGGCGAGAGCCCTGCTTCTAGGTATTAATTTATTGTGAGAAAAAAATTAAAAATTTCAGTGGTACTCATTTTACACTGTTTTTACTCTCGTAGCTGTAAAACTTCAGTGGAGGGATATCCCGAGACGAAATCGCAAGATTACGAGGATAAAAAATCAGGCAGTTATAGTTGGCTAATCGAGGAATGTATTTTAGCATCGTACGATCGTAAATGCGTAACGTGTCCGACTCACGGTGATATTTCGCTCGCTCAAGTCGCACCGGATACGGTAAAATGGAGTTTGGAAAATTTTATTTCAAAAATCCCATTCGAAAAATGCTAAAAAAAATGTTTTCTGAATAGCTTTTTTTGGACCTCGGCGAAAAATATTTAATTCGTCCTCAACACATAACTCGTGGCAAACTGCTGGGCAGAGGAGCTTTCGGCTTTGTGTTCAAAGGCACGTATAAAGTAAGAGGCACCAATGAGGTAATCAACGTCGCCATGAAAATGTTGCAACCAGTTCAACCAGGAGCGAACGCCAATCAGTCCGCTTTGATTGCTTATAAAGTAAATAACTCTTCACTCAGATAGGTTTAAATTACGAATTTTTCGATAACCGTTGATATACCTTGGTTTTAAGGGAGCTCAGAACAAATGGGATCGTGATCCCCTTCAGTACGCGTGTAAAGCGTATTGCACTGCTAGACAAGAATTGAATATTTTGCTAAATTTACAACACATCAATATCGTACCGTTGATCGGCGTTTGCACCAAACCTTTAGCTTTAGTTTTAGATTTAGCTCCAGGTGGCGCCCTGGATCAGACTTTGAAACATTATCGACGATCTGGTGCTAAATTCGACGCGTTTACTTTGCAAGCGATTATCCTTCAAGTGAGTTCGAATGGATTTTTCTTTAATTAACCAGAATAGCTCGTACTTGGTGGTAATTTACATGAGAGAAAATTAATTTCTCTTTATTACAGGCTGCCAAAGCGTTGGAATATCTTCACCAACAACACATAATTTATAGGGATCTGAAAAGCGAAAATGTTTTAGTGTGGAGTATCCCGCCGCCATTTTACCATTCGGAAGATCTACCGAAAGTCCACATCAAATTAGCCGATTACGGTTAGTTGAAATTTAGCAATACTTGTTAATAAAATGATTTCATGTTTCTAAAAATATGTAAATACGTTACAATAGGTATTAGTAGATTGACGTTGCCCTCTGGTACCAAAGGCTTTGGTGGAACCGAAGGCTTTATGGCTCCAGAAATTATGCGTTATAATGGTGAAGAAGAGTATACCGAAAAAGTAAACCTATATTGTTATTTGATGTGCTCGTTGGTGGTGTGAAATTTCGTGTTGTAATTCACGTTCGTTTTCGATAGGTCGATTGCTTTTCATTTGGAATGTTCATCTACGAGTTGCTGACTTTGCATCAGCCTTTCGAAAATCACGAATCGGTCAAAGAGTGTATTTTGGAAGGAGGACGACCATCGTTGACGCGAAAAGTATGAACAGTATCAGCGATTTAAAAGATTATGTGTCCTAATAAGGGAATTTTTTTATAGAAATGTCGTTATAAAGGGAAACATAAGAGGATAAGGGAATTAAAATATTAATTTTTTTATCAATGTAAAATCAGTGAAGACAGATATTTGAGATACTTGACATTGTTTATTTAATGACGTCAGATGAGCTGAAAAAAAAAATGAAATTAAAAATAATGTTTTCACCTCAATTGTATTGTATGGAACTCAGAATGGTCGCCATAGATTATGTCAGCTGTGTTCACTCAGCGTCATAGTATTTCAATGAAACAAAATTAGATGAGATTTGAAGTGATATATGGACAAATCACAAATTACTTCTTGTTTAATCTGTATCCAAATCAAACTAATGTCATCTCAATCTAAAACCAAACTGGTCTTAACTTTAGTATAAGCATTACTTTCATTTAAACCTAATCCAAATTTTTTTTGTGGGGGGGGGGGTAGAGGCACACAAATTCTAACTAAACTCATTTTAGTTAAAAATTCCTATTTTTAAGATTGAACATGGGCTATGGTGAATTGATAGCTTTATTGCTCTGTTAGTGTCTATGACCTTGGTTGTTGTACTCTATGAGTACTATTGATTTTAGCAATTTCTTTGTGGACTTGGTAACTATCATAATACAAATACGGTGCTACCCACTGAAATCCAGACAAGTAAAATGGCAAATTCCCTACACTGGAAAGTGAAATTAATAAAATAAAATACTGATAACGAATTTTTTTTTAATCATACACCGTGTACACTTTACAGCTCTGCGCTAGAGGCGAGTTTATTTTATTTTATTGTTATCATTTTTTTTTATGTCATTGAATCTAAATGTTAAAAAAAAATTCATTCTCCAAAAAAAATTCAAAAACTAAACAGTGATGCAAAACTAACGAACTTATAAAAAAAATTTATTTTTCATCTACTCAATTATGAACGAATCATGGTTGATTTTTTTACAAAAACAAAAATGTACATAATACAAAAATAAAAATTTTGGTACTCTTTGAAGCGCCTAATAATGAATGGAAATGATTAATCTTAAAAGTAATTTAGAAAAAAAAAAAATGTTCAGCGATGCATAAAACACGAATAAAAAATAAAAAATAGTTGTTCATGTTCTTGTTTATAAATTAGTAATGTAAATTTTCAATCTCAATTTAGTAAATAAAATAATAATGACAAATTGTCCGCTTTTGGTAGTTGCCTAGTTTGCTTATACGAAAATCAGTTTGTTTAAGGTATTTGTGCATCTAAAAAGTTGGTCATCTGTCATATGATTGAGATATAAAGGCTCACTTCCGCCTAACTTTCTTTCCCAGATTAAGTAGGCTGTAATAGTTATCGATTTCATTAAAAACCCAGCTAAAAAAGCTTCTGATTTCAAATATTTAAACACATTTTCTGTCCATCTTTCCCTCTTTGAAAATACATATTCGCTGTATTAATGTACACAATAGGTGTCTGGTTTCAATATTGAATTTAGATAAATTGATTTTATAATTTTCTTTTTAATTGAATATTTAGACATTATTTATATAATATTTTTTACTTCGTTTTTTTAACTGAGTTTTTAATAAAAACGATAGCTATTACAGCCTACCTGATTTGGGAAGGGAAGGTCGGGTCTTCAAATCTTTGCGTTTCAGACCATTTGTAATCATCTGACAAATGTCCAACTTTTTGTGTATATATATATATATGTATATTTTGAGGAGAGTTAAAGCAAAAACCTGTTTTTGAGGAAATTGCATTTTTTGTGTCACTCGCCTTGCGCAGGCGGATGTGGATGAAATTCGCTCAAAATTCGGTGAGGAACTCTTCTTGAAAATACGCAAAAATAGTTTTTTTGTTTTTTCGATAAATTTCAAAATGGCGGATCACTCAAATTTTGAGAGGGGCTGGAGAAGGGGCAAATAGCTCAAATTTTTTTTTTTGATTTCATATCAAAGAGTGAGTCACGGATACTAACATATCCAAATTTCAGCTTCCTAAGTGCATATTGAGAGGAGTTAGATCAAAAAACGGCTTTTTGAGGAAGTTTTGAGTCATGAAATTTCTTGAATCTTCCATATCTCCCCACCAAATCAAGTTAAAGAGGTCAAATTTTGTGTGTGAGGTTAGTTGGTGACCACAATATGACCTCTTGAATTTGGATCAAAATGGATCCAAAATGGCGGATTATCAAAATTTTGAGTAGAGCTTGAGGAGCCTCAAGTTGGTAAAAATGTAATTAATATGAATTCATATGGTTATTGGGGATAAGTTGTATACTATATCCCGAATTCACTTCCATACATGATGTTGGAGGGGGAAGGCGGGGTTATCAACCTAAAATAGTGGTGGGGGTACAGGAGGGTCGAAAATTTTTTATTGCTGTGTCATATGATAAAATGAGCCCAAGTGACAAACGTATTTTGATTTTAGCTTCCTCAGTGATTTTGGAGGGGAGTTAGAGCAAAAAACGGCTTTTGGAGGGGAAATTGCTGCAGGAAATTTCATGAATCTTCCATATCTCATCACCAAATCGGCCTAGAATGGTCAAACTTTGTGTGTAGGATTAGTTTGTGACCAGAATATGACCTCTTAAATTTGAGTCAAAATGGATCCAAAATGGCGGATTATCAAGATTTGAAGATAATTTGAGGACCCTCAAATAGTTATAATTTGAGAAATATGTGTTCACATGATTATTTCATGGCAATAAATACTACATTTGTGCCAAATTCAACTTCTTAAGTGTTTTTGGAAAGGATAGGGTAGGGATTTTCAGACTTGGTATTGGGTGTGGCCTGTAGTCATGAACGGTTAAGCAAGGTTATTAGTAAATCAAAACAAGCTCCAGTTAAAAACTCAGCTCCAGTAATGCGGCATGGCTGCTTACATTTTTTTTGTTAATTTAAATTTAAGTATAATTTTTTTTAATTTTTTTTTTTACTAATTTTAATTTTTTTGTTTATTTGAGAATTTTCTAATTTAAAATGAGAAGCATTCTCCGAGAAATATTAATAGTAGTCGTTGAAAATTTCCAGGAAACATTGTACCCGAACTATGTATTAGACTTGATGGTAATTTGTTGGGCTCAATCACCTTCAGAACGGCCTTCAGCTAGTCAAATTGTATCTATAGCTTCGGCTCCGGAATTCACACACCTTTACGATGTAGTGTCTTTGGATCATTCTGCGCCAATCATTACATCATTAGCGGTTCCACTTTGTAACGCTATTCCAAACGGTTGGTATTTCTGGAGTCTGGAGTACTTCATAAGCTAGAAGTTTGATTATTAATATTTTACGTCGATTGAATAGCCATCGAGTATTCCGGCGATAACGAATGTGGAGGTGAAGTATGGCTCGGATGTTCGAATTTGCGAGCTGATCAGTTGCTAAATAATGATAAAAATTGGTTACAATATTCTTCGCTTAATTTACCCGAATGTCCTACCGCTATGGCTGTGGTTAACGAAAAGTACGTTTGGATAGGAGACGTTCGTGGACAAATTCACGCCTATTCGTACGTAATTATTTAATTATACAGTTTTATCGGTTCTTTTATGTAGGCGAAAGTACGTAATGTTATGTTACCTTTGCAGGGTATTAGATTGTAGTCATATATTCAGTTATGCATTGGCAATGGATTCGAATGACATAGGTAGTGTGTGCAAATTAGCCTATTTACCACACTTGAGCAGAGTGGCCGTTGCTCTTACCAACGGACGTATATTTTTGGTACGAAGCGATATGTTACCAACTACCAGCACAATGGCCGAAGGTAGTTTCGTTCTGACGGAACTGGGAAGTACGACTATTCTGTATACTCTTACCGTACTTTATAAACCTGACGCAGATGGCAAATTGGACTCGTAAGTTGAGAAAATTAGGTATCAAAATGACAATTACATTTTTCGTATTGAAAAATATTTTTTAAAGTAGCGTTTGCGAATTATGGTGCGGAGAAAGTAACGGAACGATATCGATATTTACGATGCACGAGAATTCAGTAGTGGGACACGATATTATAAATCATTTCGATGCTCCGTTACCGAATGTTGAAGTGTTGCAGCTTGTATCTTCTCATTCGCCGATACAGTATCAGTCTCGACATCCGGCCGTTTGGTCTTATATTTATCCAGGTTTGTTGATATTAGTCTAGCAACTCTAGACACGAGAAAGGTCATTTGTGGGAAAATTCCGAATAGAGATTTTTTCATGATGTTTAGGGCCTCTTCGAATAACATAATAAATGCAACCGTAGGTAGAAGTGAGAGGCCATTACCCACGAGCGGGGAGAGAACCTTTTAAGTTAGTTTTTTCGTTTCAGTTCCTTAGGAATTGCTCCTACTAAACCCTAAAGTCCGCTAGTGTGTTTTTCGGGGGCAAATCTTCGGATGACGTCGAATATCGTCGAGAATACTTCGTACGACGTACTTCTGTATTTTTATGGTACATTGGACGTACTTGAGATTTATTTTAAATTTCAATATGAAAGTTTTGTTTTTATAGAATTTTTCAGTTTTTTGATCTCTGAATTTTTTTTTTAATCATAATTTTATTGTTATTGAAGTATATTCTGCAAATAATATTAATGAAAAGGTATGAAAAAACACAGTTTGGTTTTCTTATTAGTAATAGTAGTTGCTAAATAATCAAACTCTTTTTGACTTGAAATATATTTGGTAAAAAAATGAAAAAATATAGCACAAAAGTTTTATTTGAATGCTTAAATATTTAAGCTGAAGCTTCCAGAATATTTGGTTCTTAGATTATAATAATAAAGTAAATTCGACTTTTAGTCTACCTGTTTCCCTTTGTTCAGATGACTCCATACAACTTATAATTATATTTTGCGCCTAAATCTATTTTCAGTTGAATTTGAAAAACTATTGCTGGCATCATCATGCTGTCACGTAATGGATCTATGTAGAGCGTAGGCTTCAGTTGTATCAGTCAATATCGCTTGGTACAATAGCATCATGGTCATCTCCTAAGAAGGCGACTTTGAATAATCCTTTCTCCTCCTCGTCGAATAGGTTCATTAAGGCTTAATTCGTCAAAATTTCTCTACAATTTATTTGGCCATCAGAAGCTCATACGATGCTGTTGATATTTGCATCCACCATTTAGTCGTATCAGCTTTATCTTTTCTCTCGATTTCTGCAGTTGTTCAGCTAAAGAAATCACCCATCGGCGTAATTTCTGACCTATGTGTTTTAGGTGGTTGTTTGTAATGTCTGTGATGACTGGGGATAGATTTGTAGCTTTAAAGATTTTTTAACCATTTCGTACTTCACTCGTTCCAAATTGAAGTAACTTTATAATGAATTTGATATTCTCATACAGTATTGGTATCTTAATGATTTAGTGTATATTATTATTTCTCAATTTAGAAGGATCATGCATAAAAGGGTTAGAGTGACTTGGAATTTCGTGATGTTGAAACTTATATTGGTTGACTCTAGTGATAATAATGTTCTTACACAAAATTACATTACGGGTATTTGCTATTGTTGCGTAACTATTGAAAAAAAATGCTTAGAAGATGTGAACTCGAAATGTTGAAAGATACTTATAAGTTATATGCGTTTCATTCTGGTGGCACTTATAGATATTTCTTGCAATAATAATTAGCAAAAACTCTTTCAAAAAAAAAAATCTAAGCAGTTATGCCTCATTACTGAAGCTGAGTTTTTAACTGGGGCTTGTTCAGGTTTGGTAATGATAACGTTACTAAACCCTTCATAATTATAGGTCACACCTATACCAAGTCTAAAAACCGTATTCTATCCCTTCCAAAACCACTTAGAAAGTTGAATTTGGAACAAACGTAGCATTTCTTGCCATGAAATAATCATTTGAATACATATTTCTCAAATTAGAATAATTTGAGGATCCTCAAATTATCTTCAAATTCTCGTGATCCGCCATTTTGGATCCATTTTAACCCAAATTGAAGAAGTCATATTCTGGCCATCAACTAATCCCCACACACAAAATTTGATCTTTCTAGGCCGATTTGTTGAGGAGATACGGATGATTAATGAAATTTCCTACAGTAATTTTTCCTCCAAAAGAGGTTTTTTATTCTACTTCCCCTTCAGATTCACTTGGGAAGCTAAAATCAGTATAAGTTAGTCATTTGAGCTCATTTTATCATATAGCATGCCAATAAAAAATTTTCGATTTCTCTTATACCCCCACCACATTTTATGGTCAATAACCCCTCCTTATCCCCTCCAACATCATGTATGGAAGTGAATTGGGGATATTGTATACTTCCCATCCCCAATAATCATATTAGTTCATATTAATTACATTTTCATTAATTTGAGGTTCCTCAAGCTCTACTCAAATTTTAATAATCCGCCATTTTGAATCCATTTTGACCCAAATTCAAGAGGTCGTATTCTGGTCACCAACTAACCCCACCCTCGAAGTTTGACCTTTCTAAGTTGATTTAGTGGAGAGATATGGAAGATTCGAGAAATTTCATAATTCAAAACTTTCTCAAAAATCCGTTTTTTGCTCCAACTCCCCCCTCCAAATGCACTTTGGAAGCTGAAATTCGGATATATTGGTGTCCATGACTCACTCTTTCATACGAGATCAAAAACAAAAAATTTGAGATATTTGCCTCTTCTCCAGCTCCCCTCGAAATTTGAGTGATCCGCCATTTTGAATTTTTTCGAAAAAATAAAAAATATCGTTTTGTTAGATTTCTAAGTAGAGTCTTTCACCAAGTTTTGAGCAAATTTCATGAATACCCGCCGGCGCTACGCGTGGCAGAAAAATATACATATATATTAAAAAGTTGGACATTGCCAGATGATAACTATAATAGTCTGAAACACCAAGATTCGAAGACCTCACCCTCCCCTGACCCCTCCTCATAAATCAGGTAGGCTGTAATAGCTATTGTTTTAAAGTCAAAAACTCAGTTAAAAATTCAAAATGTGGCTCTTCGCTCTTGGCTCTCTCTTTAAATTTTTCCACGCTCTTTCTCGCTTTTCAAAATTTTTGAAGAATAGAAATTTTTGAGCCTTTTGAGAAGTGGAAGCGAGCACGTACAAATTAAATACGAGGGACGTCTCATAAGTAAGTTTCCCTATTTTTTGTCTCACATAAACTAAATGAAAAACGCAAAACTGTTATACACATTCGATTATATTTGAGTTTTCCTATTTTTCAACATTTATTATAACGGGAGACAAGTTTTTCTATACCCACAGCGTAAAACTCCGAAGATTGTTTTCTGAAGAAATCGTTGACCGCTAATTTCACTTCCGCGTCAGTCTTGAATTTTTTGCCTCCCAGAGCTTGTTTCAATTTGGGGAAGAGCCAAAAATCACTCGGTGCACAGTCTGGTGAGTAAGGTGGGTGTTTGAAGATTTCCCACTTAAATTGTGTGAGCAAATTCTGAGTAAGATTTGAGGTACTCGTATGAGGTCTTGGTAGAGTTAATCGGTTCGCTCGCTCTCGTTAGTTTTGAGATTCTTATTTTTTCACCTCTTGCTTTCACTCTTGCTCTCTAAAAAATGTAGCTCTTATTCTTATAGGCTCTCGCTCCCGCTCGCTCGCGGCTTTCCCATCACTGGTAAATGGAATGAACTTTCGAGCTCTTTATCATGTTCGGAAGAAAAAGTGTGATGACCTGACTTGTGTGAAATTTAAAGTGAATATATTTTCACTGAGTTATTTTTGCCCTAAGAATCATTTTTAGCGAGGTATCCATATGGGAGAGGGTTTACTCCTCTGTGAGCTTTGCGTCGCCCTATCTATGTGGACTTTTATTATGATGTTTGGGTAGTCATTTTTTTCACGAAAAAAAATCCCTGTTGGAAATTTTCCCTGTAAAATGTCTAGATTCTCCGATCTGTGATCGATATATATAGACAATTTTTAAAGTTACGCAGATTACATTTCTTGAGTCTATTTTTACAGGTTGTGTGGTATACGAATGGGAGCCTCAGTCGCGTACCATCCTTAATAAACTAGATTGCTCGAAATTAGCACCTTGTTCTGAAAGTATTAAATCAATCAGTATAGAGGAGCACCTTAGCCCTGGCAGGTGCCAGGTAATGATACGGCGTGAAATTACCACATGTTATGATTCTACAACTCTACATGCCCATTCTACTTTTATCTTTATCTTTGCTCCAGGTTACCAGCATTTGTGTAATGGAGAATGAAATCTACATCGGTACTACTTGGGGCTGTATCGTGGTCGCAGAACGCGAATCAATGCGACCTATCACCGTTTTCCGGCCATACCAAGAAGAAGTATGTTCTATACTAGCGTTACCGGTTAAAATAGAAGGACGAACTTGTTTGGCGACTGTAGGCCGCGGCTATCGTAGTCTAATTAATCGTTATAAACCGGCCAACGTGTCGTCTAAAACTTCTACGTTAATGAGCAGCAGCACTTTCGCTATTTTGTGGTCGACCGGGTATTGGGCGGCTACGTAGCTGGGTGCGATGTTTTATCGAATGTTCGGATATCTGATCCGTTCTAGTTATTATTGTTATTGACACTTTTTTAATGAATTTTTTTTTACCATATGGGCGTTAGCGGATTGACATTATCGATTTTAGAATATTATAACTAACCCATTACCTTGAATGGTACCTGCTGCTTACCTGGTGTGAAGGTACTGTTTATACTGTGATTCATGTATTTGTTTTTTGTGTGGAGTGTCGATTTTTTTTTTTTTTTTAAATAATAATTATTAACTTTTTAATTTAAATATCGTTAAGCTTTCGTTTTCAATGAATGCATTTTAAAGGATAATTTTACTCGTTGACGTGTTCACTGTACCCTGTACAGATACGAGTGTAATTTATCTGTTTATTCATAACTGCCTCAAAAGTTGAACATACTACTATGTTATGGTATTACTGTTAGGCATAATGTTAGTCAATTTTATCTACGCGAAACGTATCTTGCTTTTTATTTTTTATGGATTTTTTTTTTATCGGTAGATCTGAATTTTTTAAGCTTTGGCTTTTTTTTATCATTTACTATGACATTTGATATTGCTCCTCAAGGCATAGTCAGCTTCATTTGATTCATGTTAGAGCGAGTTCATGGTGCTTACGGTACACAGTTGTGTATACCTGCATAATTCTCATATTCTAGTCAGTATGTCACGATGCCACTTTCAGTCATTATTACTTTTAAGCTAATTACATAAATTTATACATTTTAATATCTTCAAGTTATCATCGATGTACTCATTGAAATATATAACTTTTTTATTTATTGCTAGCGTTTTGAATATTTATTATCGTTGGATGATTTAGAGAAAATGTAAACATTCGTGTTGCATTACTAGAAATGAGCTTTTCTTTTTTTTGCTTTGGGGGGTTCAGATTTTCAGATAATATGGTCAACTTTTTTACACAATTCAGTACAAAGGCTGAAACCACCATTTATGCCCTCAAAAACTGTCGAAGAAGTTGAATTCTGGCAGTGCAGGTTTTGGGATCTCTGCTTGGTAGCGTTCAGTTCCATGAAGGCAAGTGGGAAAGATAGTGAATTGTTTAAATTACCAAAAAGCTGATATGTACCAAAAAAAGTGTTTAGGTTATTTCCACTCATTACATTTTTAATTTAAAAAAACACGGCGGATTAGACACTCAAACCGGCTATCCAAATTTTTGCAATTTGAGGTTCCTCAGGCATACTTCAAATTATGAAAATATATCATTTTGATTTTTTTTTTTCAATCCATTTTGAGCCAAATTCTAGGAGTCATATTTTGGTCGCTAACAAATCTTATCTTGGTGTTACTACTTACATCAAAATTAAATTTAACTACAGATTCTCATAAGATGAAATATATTTCGCATAATACTCCTTAGTAATAAAAAATCGTAACGGCATCATTAAAAGTTATAATATTATAATTAAAAGTAATGAACGTTAAATGAGTTAACCACTATTACAACAGCAGAATACAGGGTTGAATCTAAGATAACGTATGTCCAAAATAACACGAATGAATTTCAAATAAAAAACAAGTGATTCCTTAAATATTAAAATTATCATATAAAATTTAAAAAAATCATATAGGAGTTTTATCTCTGTCACAAGTAGCTTCATTTGGTGGTGTAATACCATGCATCAATTACTCGGTTGTATTCCTAGCTGTACCATAAGTGAGATTCGTACGACTAGAGCTGGCCACTGAACGAGCATCGTCGGTAGTATAACTGCTGACACTAACGACCGAACATCTTCTTTGCTGTTCTTGGTTATTCTAAATGCACAATAATTAAATGACGATACAAAATGTCGAGTATTTCGAGTAACGAATGAATAAAACACATACAAGTCTTTCTCGAGCCTTCGTGCGCTGATCAGCTCTCTTAGCTCTGCGTTGAGCTGGTGGTTCGTTGGAGTTACTTTGCAAAACGCCACGTTCTTCGGCCCTTTTTTTAACAGCGGAAATTATATCTTGATTCGGATCAATTTCCTATTGCAAAGGTATTAATTAAAACTAAAACCTTATATTTGGCAGAAGTGAAATTTATACTAACATCATCCCAATTTTCTTCTGATTCTGGGATGTCCAATGGAACAAAAGTGTTTTTATTCAGTTCTTCTACCGCTGCGTTATATCTTTCCTCCATATTGTAAATGTGATTGTAGAATATTTCTCGATCAGGACAAACGGTTTCATGATACTGGGCAAAATCAACTCAATGACGAAACAATATAATCAATGGTCAAACCACTCGTGAAATGCCTCTACTCACTGGTAGCTCAATATGCGGAATTTGGTGATTATTGTTGAATGGACAAGTTCTCAAATCCTTCGCTTGTTCTTCATGCTGCTTTCGACATTTAACTAAATGGCAAGACCTTCGAAATTTTGGAAATGTGTGCGCCGGATTGTGTGGACAAGTGATAAATGTTTGAGGATCTTCGTATCTATCTTCATCGTACATCTTGAGAGATTATTGTGGAAGAAAGAAGCACTAGAATGTATAGGTGATAAACATTATTCATCAGCTATAACGTAGTTTTTGAAAGTATAGTAAGTAAATAATTTTATACTTCACACTGTATAAATGAATTGAGCCAAAAGCAAAAAAAATGGATTTTATTACTAATAACTGATTACCTTGAATGATACCTGTTGCTTATACCTGGTGTAAAAGTACTGTTTTTACTGTTTCATGTATTTGTTTTTTTGTGTGGAGTGTCGATTTTTTTAAAATATTAATTATTAACTTTTTAATTCAAATATCGTGAAGCTTTTGTTTCCAGTAAATGCATTTTTAAAGGATAATTTCACTTATTGATGTGTTCACTGCACAGATGAAAGCATAACTTATGCGTTTATTCATAACTATGCCTTATAGGTTGAACATACTATGTTATTGTATTACTGTTAGACATAATAGGTATTAGTCAATTTTATCTACGCGAAACCTATCTCGCTTTTTATTTTTTATATATTTTTTTTTCATCGGTAGATATGAATTTTTTAAGCAGTAGCTTTTGTGTATTTCTCTATAACATTTGAAATTGCTCCTCAAGGTGCAGTCAGCTTCATTTGATTCATGTTAGAGCGATTTTAAGGCGTTTACGGTACACAGTAGTGTACATATATTTGCATAATTCTGAGAGGGCGGAGTTTGGGGTGTCTAATACCACCAAGAGCTTCTTTTCTTCTTATTTAGGTATTTGAATAAACTTTTTGGTAATTTGTTTATCTTTCCTAAAATCAGCACTGTAATTTTTAAGCTAATTAATAAATTTGTATATTTTAATATCTTCAAGTTATCATCGATGTACTCATTGAAATATTACTTTTTTATTTATTGCTAGCGTTTTGAATCTGAAAAACACCATTTATGTCATCCAAAACTGTCCAAGAAGTTGGATTCTGGATATGTAGTATGTGTTGCCTACAGTAATCATATACCTATGAGTCAATATTTACTGAATTTTTGTTATTTGAGTTTCCTCAAGCATATTTCAAAATATGAGGATATACCATTTTGATTTATTTTTCAATCCATTTTGAGCCAAATTCAAGGAGTCATATTTTGCTCATCAACAAATCTTAGTACAGTCGAACCTCGATTATTTGAAGTAATTAGGGAATGAGGTCCGTCAAATAACTGAAAAGTTAAATGATACGAAGAATTTCTTTAAATGCTTTTTTGTTGAGAAAAAGTTGAATAAAACATTTAAAAAACCCTTACATAATATGTATATCTACCAAAGTAATTTTTTTTTAACTTAAAAATAGGTAAGTACATCCGTAAAAAGAAACTATTTTTTTAAATCAGTCCTCAACTTATTTAAAAAAAAAAAATCAGGTATCTGAAAAGGTTTCATGTGTCAAATAATACGGAGAATTGTCAAATAATCGGGGTGTTAAATATAGGGAAATAGTTTTTGGCATCAAATAATCCGAGCGTCAAATTATGAGGCATCAAATAATCGAGGTTATACTGTATATATATATATAATATGTACACACGAAGTTTGAAATTCTCAAGAGTTCATTGAGTCAGGCGATGAGAATGATTCGTGAAATTTGCTTACCCCCACCACATTCATTTCATCCTACCACCAACATCACATCTGAGTGTGTACTTGAGTCTTGAAATAATGTATATTGAATAATTATTATGTCAACACTCGAGTCGCTTCAGTAAAGAAAAGATCATAAATATGACCAATCCCTTAAGTGTTAAATTTTCTTTTAAATGGTACCTATGAAAAATTCTAATATTAATTGAATACGTTGTAAATCACATTAATGAAAATTTTAACATTCAAGAGATCCTGAATTTTTAAATAAAATTTCTGTTTTAATTGGGATGCACGTATAATTCATTATAGCATTCCCAAGAGGTGATAAATTAATAATTTTAGAAGGTATGATGAAGAGTTACTAATATTTGTTGTTTGACTGAATTTTGAGTGATGAAGTAGGAAAAATATTCGTATATCAAAAAGTTGGGCATTTGCCAAATAATTACAAAAGTCCTGTAAAACAAAGATATGAAGATTCATCCTGCAAATATCGGGTAGGCTGTAGTAGCTATCATTTTAATTAAAAACTCGGCTCGATGAAAAATTACAAGATAATTTTAATTAATCCGTATAAGCAATTAAACAAATAAAGATACTTCGCCACAGGTTCAAATATAAAAATATATCATTTGTCAGAAAAGATTGGTGGTTTTTTCGACAAAACATCACAGACTTAACATCCACATGCGATAATAATTCAAAATTCCAGTCATTACTTCAATAAATCTTGGTATTACCCGTAACTACAGATTTTAACGGTGTATAGTTTTGGGTAATACGAAAAAAAAAAAAAAACTCATGAGATGAAATAAATTTTGCACAATACTCCTTAGTAATGAAAAATCATAACAGAATCATTGAAAGTTATGATATTATTAAAAGTAATGAATGTAAAATGAGGTAACCACTATTATAACAGCAGAATACAGAGTTTAAATCTAAAATAACGTATGTCTAAGATAACACGAAATAAATTTTAAACAAAAAACAAGTGATTTCTTAAATATTAAAATTATCATATAAAATTTAAAAAAATCATTAGGTTTTCTTATTGATATCGCAAAAAATCACCAACTCAGATGAAGATAAAATGAATAACTGAAAAAAAATGAATACCAATTATCGGAACAACTTAATAAAATCGTAATCACTATCGATATGATCTCCTCGATGCCAAATATAAATCAGTCTTACTCTCACTGCAGATTTCATCAACGAAAATTCACCTATGGACGGCGCCCACGTCCCAATCCCACTTCGCAGGGCTTTTGCTTAGGAAGAGTTTTACCTCTGCCACGAGTACCTTCATTTGTTGGTGTAATTCCATGCATGAATTGCTCGGTTGTATTCCTAGCTGTACCATAAGTGAGATTCGTACGACTAGAGCTGGCCACTGAACGAGCATCGTCGTTAGCATAACTGCTGACACTAGCGACCGAACATCTACTTTGCTCTTCTTCGTTATTCTAAATACACAATAATTAAATAACGATACAAAATGTCGAGTATTTCGAGTAACGAATGAATAAAAACACATACAAGTCTTTCTCGGGCCTTCATACGTTGTTCAGCTCTTTTAGCTTTGCGTTCAGCTGGTGGTTCGTTGGAGTTACTTTGCAAAACGCCACGTTCTTCGGCCCTTTTTTTAACAGCGGAAATTATATCTTGATTCGGATCAATTTCCTATTGCGAAGGTATTAATTAAAACTAAACCCTTATATTTGACAGAAGTGAAATTTATACTAACATCATCCCAATTTTCTTCAGATTCTGGGATGTCCAATGGAACAAAAGTGTTTTTATTCAGTTCCTCTACCGCTTCGTTATATCTTTCCTCCATCTTATGAGTGTAATTGTAGAATATTTCTCGATCAGCACAAACGGTTTCATGATACTGGGCAAAATCAACTCAATGAGGAAACAATATAATGATAAAACCACTCGTGAAATGCATCTACTTACTGGTAGCTCAATATGCGGAATTTGGTGATTATTGTTGAATGGACAAGTTCTCAAATCCTTCGCTTGTTCTTCATGCTGCTTTCGACATTTAACTAAATGGCGAGACATTCGAAATTTTGGAAATGTGTGTGCCGGATTGTACGGACAAGTGGTAAATGTTTGGGCATCTTCGTATCTATCTTCATCTTCCATTTTGAGAGATTACTGTGGAAGGGAGAAGCGTAAAAAATTTTTCATTAGCTATAATGTAGTTGTTGAAAGAATGGGAACGTAAATAATTTTACTACACGCTGTGGGTACAAATGAATAAGTCATACACAAAATAAAGTATTAAATATTACTTACAAATAGCACCACAAAGAAAAAGCACAAGACCTGTTAAGCCAGAATGGTGTTACGAATGAGGTAACATGTGGTAGAGGAGTTGGAGCTATAACTATTGGAGAATTGGTGAATTCAGTAAATTATGATAAAATTTTTAAGAGAAAAGCAGATATTTAATTTTAGGATTGAGTAGCAAGTAATTCGCCAATGAAAAACACTAAACTAAATTTTATCGAAAATTAACCGTTATTATTGGCTAGACCCTGGCTAAGAAAAAGTGGTGATTTATTGGAATCAATGTTGCCAGATTTGACATTTTATTTTACCATATGTAGAAATATTTTTTTGTTATTTAATTTCCACGAATACGAAAATAAACGTAATTCTCATTTTAAATGCGAGTAATATTTATTTTAAACGAAAACGAACAATTATTGTAATAACGTGTCTTATTACATCGATACTCTAATAATGTCATAACCGACTACATCTCATTCGAAGCATTACGACTACTCATCTCTTAAATCTAGTCTAACATAATAGCGGGTACGAGCAAAAGTCGAACATAAAAACGCGACAGAACACCGAAATCCCAAAATCCCTACACATAATTATTTCGTTTTTAGTGTTGGCTTTTGCCTCGGTTATCTTTCAAAGCAATAATATGGAATAAAATAACTTCAGCAGAATGATATTCATCTTTTACTCTTAGACCATTTAGTATTAATACTAAATCGAAGGATACATGATACAGATTTTCTCAGAACACTCGTGACTAAATTCTAAATGCGCATGCGCAAATTTATTTCGCGCCAATAGTAGCGATCTTAGATTTATGTTTGATTTATGATAAGAAAAGGAATTATATTTATCAACTGAAGGGTGATAAGTATTAAGAGTACAACTCAAATACCACTAATAAATATTAAGGGTATAAGTCAAAAATCACGATTTTTCAGGAGAGCTTAAACAAAGTTGGGAACCTGGTTATTTTCAACATATCATAACTTACTGTCTGTCAAAAATAACTTGACACTTTTTAGCAGGACAAGGATAGGCAAAAAGCGCGACAATTTTCACGATTTCATTACTTCCCAAAATGTTTTCAAATTGAAAATGCTGGCCAAATAGTCGAAATAGTAAAGCACAAACAAGCACGGTGAATACGTTTCCAGTTAATTCGATGAATTGATAGGTAATAAAACATTAACCTACTTTGTAATACAATCCACATTTTGAGTAACCATGCACGAATTGTTGCCTATCCTTGTCCTGCTAAAAAGTGTCAAGTTATTTTTGACAGACAGTACGTAGTAATCAGTTGAACTGTTTACCTCGCTAGGTAGTCACTGAAGCGCCATAAGCAGATTTTTGTAAAAAATATATTTATAAATTAAATGGGCGACTTATACTACTAGTATTTTGTGACTTATACTGTTTGTATTTCATGACTTACTTTTTAGTATACTGTTATATCACATTATCAGCGTATTTTTACATAATTTTTAAACTCAATAAAGAAAATATTATGAAAAATTATTCTCAATTTTATTATTGTACAATACCTATATAAGAATACAATATTACACTGATGAATAAAACATGAAAAGAAGAACAAAGAATTCTTATCTGAATAATTATATTGTATAATTTCTATGAAGAAAGTTCCATTTCAAATTCGACGATATCATTTTCTGTTATATCATCATCACTACTTTCAGAAATAATGTCGTCGTTGACGTCTTCCCTTGTTGCCTTCAGATTTTTATAAAAGTCATGGGCGCTTTGATGAATAAATGGTAACAAATCCATCAAATCTTTATTCTTTTTTTCACTTATTTATCAATGATCTACATATAACTTTTTAGGTTTCAATTTTGAATTTAAAGATGTATTTTGATCTGTTGCATATTTTTGCCCTTGACCAGCAATGGGACGTTCATCTTCACTACTAATTTTTATTTTTTGTTATAATCACGAAAATGGAATGAGTATAAACTCATTCCATTATGAACAACTCTTTTTCGCTTTCCAATATAATAATAAATTATTAATAATGAAGTAAATGATAATACTTTTTGAAACGAGTGAAAACTAAAAACACATTATATGTATAAATCACAACCATAACAATGTAACTAAAACAGGGCTGTTAACAATAATTAAAACTCTAAACCTGAACTCAAACTGGCTCTTATTTTCACATATTAAGAATAAAACTGAATTTTAACTATAACTATAAATCGCAATATGTGTAACTGAATAAAACTTAAACTAATATTTTCAGTCCCTGAAACTGAATTAAACTTAACTTAAACTTAAAAAAAATCGTTTTGTTAAAGTCTCAAGCCAATTTCTAATTTTCCAACATTGAACGAACATTCAGCAACTTGAGGTTCATTTTAGACCCTTTGCAATGCAGTCTCAATAGGTCTATTTTCTGTTATTAATGATCTTTTGTTACTGCGAAATAATTATATTAAGTAGTTTTGAAAATGAAAATTTTAAATGTGAAATAATTAAATTCATTTTATATTTTTTAAACGCTTAATTTCTTGAATTTGGAAACTCTTATGTCTTATTTCATCTTTTCATCGTACATAAAAAGCGGATATGATATAATCGGTAACTATATTATTTCATTCTAACTTCAACTTCTTTAACTATTTTGAAAGAAGAATTAAACTTAAAGTTCAACTCTAAACTTTTATTTTATTTAAGTTAAAACTAGTTTACATCAACTTTAACTATAACTTAAACTTTAAGTGAAAAGAATAAAACTGCTAACTTTAACTCTTATTTTTATTTTGAAAGACTAAAACTTTAACTGAATTTAACTAATATACGTTTAAGTTAACAGCCCTGAACTAAAAGTAAAAAATCACAGTCATTCACTGTTGTGGTTAAATTGGACTTATACTATTAGTATGAATTTCTTTTTTATAATTTTGATATCAATGGTATATTTCAACTTATACTGTTAATACAAATCAAAAATATTTGGATCTTGACTTGTACCTGTAATATTTTCGCGCTTTTTTCAAAATCAGTGTTGTTCTTTAGGTGAATTCATTTATAGAACCAAAGTGTTTGCTACCCTGCATCAGAATATGCCAAAATCTAAAAAACGCTAAAAAATTGACTTATACTCTTAATACTTATTAGTGGTATTTGAGTTGTACTCTTAATACTTATCACCCTTCAACTTGTGAAAAGTATTTATTTTTTATTAATATAAATTATCAAAATTATGGGAAAAATATGTTATATTTGTGGGAAGACGCCACTCCCACTCTTCAGGTATAAGTATGAATGATTAACATTCGTATTTCGTTATTTTGCTTTTCAAATTAATAGTAATAATTATTTTATTTTTCCAAAGGTTTCCTCAAGACGAAAGTGTGAGAGCCCAATGGCTCCACTTTTCTAAATTGAAGGCGGAGAACATCTCGCATGCGACCAAATTGTGTATGCGTCATTTTAAGACTGAAGATATAATTACAAACTCATCGATAAGCAGATTAAGGAAAAGAGCTGTTCCATATTTATATCCAGAAATAACGTTGTTAGTAGTACTGTATTTTCTTTTCGCTGATCGATAATATATTATTTTATTACCTATTAGGATATTACGTTGACGTGTATGTATTTTACAGAAGTTCTTCTTCAAATAAAAGATCAAGAAGAAGAACTTGCTTTTTGTGCCAAGTGAATGATAGTAGACGGGCATATTTTGCGTAAGGAAGACTTTCATTTTAGAATTTCTACAGTTTGTTTTATAACATCAAACATATATTATAGGTTCCCTAAAAATCGTCATTTAAGGCAACAGTGGTTGCACTTTTGTGGGTACGACGCCCCAGATATGAACACCGACATAGAACTCGACACAACAAAGTATCTTTGTCAAATTCATTTTTTAAATGAAGATATATTGGCAAAACGTACTGAAAAGGGAGCTTATCGCCTTCGACCCAATACAATTCCAAAAATTCATGTTGGTAAGTAGCGCATCTGTACACATACTCCTTCATCGTGCAATCTATATTAATATAATATTTGATTCAATTTTACAGTTCCCCAATGTGATGTTGCGTTACCTAATTCACATCAATTGTCTGATCTTCAACTACAAGTAGTGGAACGGGAATGCCTTACAATAGTAGTTGATGAAGTTGCCTGTGCTGATGATCTACCATCCACTTCAAATACATTCTCCGATTCAGAATCGCAAACAGTAGAATGTGAAATCCTTGCATCTACTTCAAATACATTGTCTACTGAATTAGAATCGCAAATAGTAGAATGTGAAATCCTTGCATCTACTTCAAATACATTGCCTGCTGAATTAGAATCGCAAACAGTAGAATATGAAAATGAAGCAGTAGTTGATGAAACTGACAATATTATAACGAGAGACTCGGATCAACAATCTGATTTCCTATCACCAACACAAGAAACTGAAACAACATCAACTGACCTATGTACTGTAAAATTGCATCCCAATTGCAGTGTTTGTCTAAACTTTATTAAACATTACACTCTGCAGAAAATTCAGAATACGAACACCGACCAAATCAAGAAGTTACATCCAACACGAGTATAAATGAAATATTAAGTAGGTTATAGAAATCTAAAATTTTATTTGTTTCAAGTTTCAATATCGTATTGTATTCCACTTACCTAAACTAGAACATATCTGTGTTTTAGGTACGGCAGTGTATACAGGACAGCCTTCGTTAAATGATGAAGGCAAGCGCAATAAAAAAAATAAAGAGTTTTCAAGTAAATCACTTCATTTATTTTATGAAATGACTGTTAATGAAAACACTTAATTTATATTCATTCTATTCGTAGGTGCTTCCAATCCATCACAAACTCCACCTACTTCGCATTTAGCAAGAAAGCGGCGTATTGCTTATCTTGGAGATATTACAACCCTAGATTTTGATACTCCAAAGAGAGCTCGACGTTCATTCAATTTAGCAAAACAAGAGGTGCTGAGATGTCGAAAAAAAATCGATGTGATGAACAAGAAATTGAGACGAAGGGATTCAAAGCTTAATAGTTTTAAAAGCATGATTGCACACCTGAAAAATAAATCGTTAATTAGTGAAGAAGCTTCGCTTGCTTTAATAGTGAGTGATTGGTCACCATGATTGCATTCCAAGTAGTTAGAAAGTAGAGAAATGCTTTAGCATATTATTGTTATTTTTAAAGATATTTTTCTTCGTAGTGAGCAGTTTTTTCATAAATTTTTAAACGCTGGAAATTGTATTTGTTGTACATTTTACTTATTAATTTCCCTTTTATTTGAAAACAAGAGACTCGCAAAAAAATTATTTAACCAATTTATAGAAATTCATCACCATAGTGCTTTGAGCCAAAGCTAGCACTTTCGCTTGAAGATTGCAATAAAAACGTTGAAAGGTTATGTTGTGTTTTTGTAAATGGTTAAATTATTTGTGGGCGTTATAGCATTGAATTATTAATGAAGTTGTTACATATCCTTTACATTTGAATAAAATTTATTTTAATTCTTAAACAAATTGTGACTATTTTATTGATTGATTTTTTCTCCTTTTGCATTCGAATTTAAAGTGTGATTTTTTTAAACATTTTTTCATATGTTATCATAAAATTATTTTTTATACAACATGTGATTATTAAATTATTTATCCTACTTCCATATCTTCTTTCTTCTATGCTTTTTGTAGTGTAACAGGCACAAATGCACAATGAATTACATTTTTGCTACTTTCCTGTTTTTTTTTTCTTCAGACTTTTTGTAGTTCTACAGGACCTTTGAAATCCTTTATTATTTTCAATCCTTCTATTGAGTAAATGCATTTTAAATTTCAGTTTTTAAACGAATAATTGTAACAAACTATACGTAANTTTGGTTTCTCAAAGTTGCCAATGGTGCTGGAAAAAAATTGAAATTGCAATTCTGACCAACAGTAACCTTCTAACCTAATATACCTACCTATAAAAACTTGAACATACCTTCATCTTCACTATCTGACGAGCTTTCTTCCCTTCTATTAGACTTTTTCTTCTTATTTGGTTTCTTCAAAGTTGCCAATGGTGCTGGAAAAAAATTGAAATTGCAATTCTGACCAACAGTAACCTTCTAACCTAATATACCTACCTATAAAAACTTGAACATACTTTCATCTTTACTATCTGACGAGCTTTCTTCTTCTCTATAAGACTTTTTCTTCTATTTCCTCGAACTGCGACTTCAATTTTGTTCGTTTCATCTTCGTTTTCTTCAGTTATTGGTAAAGCTGACGTGCCTTCTCCACAGTCTTCGTTATTCGGAGTATCTACACAATTTTCGTTACTTGGAGTATCCGTAATCTCTGATTCTGCGCGCCGCTTCGATGGTCGACCTCTTTTTTGTTTTTGGTCTGTAAAAGATTTTTTTTTTGTAATTCCATTTTTTTACAAATTGATTCATAAATTATGCTGACATACTTTCAATAGGTGGAGAGTCATCTTCATTTACACTGTCTTCATCGAATTCTACTTCCTCGGGATTGATATTAATTTCACTCAACGATTTCCCTTTATATTCACTCGCACAACCTTTGTCCATCATCATGAGAAGTTTAGAAATTTTAGCCGTTTCATAAACATCTTGCGGTAATCTAAAAAATGAATAAATGCATGTATCAACTTCGAAAGATATGTTGAAATTGATTTTAAGACTGTGACAGGTTCAGAAGGACGTTTCGATCTTTTTACTTGCGCGCCAAAATGTGCTGAAAATCGAAGAATGTTTTGGAGAAAAAAATTAAATTGGGGAGAGAATTTCAAATATCGTAGAATCGTGATCTTATCGATAAAACACGTTGAAATTAAGTGAGAGTAGTGGATTCAGAATTGTAGTCTCCATTTTTATTTTATTTTTTAATTGGCAAAAATTTGCGAGTTGAGGAATATTTCGAAAAATCTGAGTCAGTTGTTGATTGTTGAAATTCAATTTTTACATCAAAATTTGTTAATTTAGGGAATATTTCAGAAAGAAAAATAATATTGTTCAAAAAATTCTAAATCCCTCGTTCGAATTTGGAACTCGTCAAAAATAAATCACTGCATATTTTAACTTAAGAAAACACGTTGAAATTGAATGTAGTAGTAGTGGAGATTTAGAGCAAAAACCTCAATTTTTTTTTAAATTTTTAATGCAAAAATGAGTTAGTTTGGGGAATATTTCGTTAAGAAAAGTAAAATTGTCTAGAAAGTTTATAGTCTACCATTGAAATAGTAAATTTAGTTGGCATTACTTGTAAAATTCGCTGTGAGTTTTTTCCGTATGGCCTAGAAACTTAGCGAACTGCTCACTCTCTTCTTTATTCATATTCAGGATCTGCAATACCGTAGAAATCTGTTTTCTCAGTTTATTTCCAGAAATTGACGCTGGATTACTAATATTCGGTGTTGCTTTAGCTATTTTTCGAATCACAATATCAGCTTTGATCCATCTATCCGCCACTCCAGGATATGCAAAAAGATATGGATTCTGTGGTGGAACTAATCTGTTTCTGATTTCAATCATAAAATCGAGGTGTTTTTCCATATTTTGAGGGATAAGAATTACAACGCTTCTCGAAAGTTTACCAGCAGTGACTACACGCTTGTAAAACTTCGTCAGTTGTCGTTCGCTTTCCGTAAGCGCTTCCAAACATTCTTGTTGATTTACTGTTGACGTATCAGTCCTATATTCTGCTACAGTCATATACTGAACATCACCGATACGTTTGCGATTAAACAATATAATGAATGCAAGTATAGCCTCTGTTAGTTCTCGGAAAGCAGTAGTATTTTCATTATTAGCTTTCAAGTCGCTGATACTACTTGCAATGATGTTTAAGCAGTGTTGACGGAATTTATTAATATCATCTGTTAAGGGTAATACAGTTTGCTTTTTGCGTCTTTTATCACCGAGATCTTTTCTAGCCAAACTCCCAATTTCATTGCTCCAGTTTTTCACGATAAGGCTCTGAAATTGCTTGATTTCTTTCAGTACAACTTGAGTTTCAGCACTATCATAACGTGTGACTAGCGGACTCTTTGTCATGAGCAGAGTCATAAGAACATCACAAACCTGCTTTATAGAGGTACCATAATGATCTGCTAAACTTGCACTTTTTCCAAAAGTTCGAGTCAGTTCATTGTAGCCGCAAACAGTTCTCACAGATTCAAGAAATATTTGATAATACTCAGGTCTCAAAACCGCTTCTAATTGGCATTTTGTTTTTAATCGTCTGCGAATTTCAATAAGAAGTCGAGCTAATTCTCTCATTTTATTTGAACAAGGGGTAGCCATTTGAATTCGTTTGTGTTTCTTCAGATAGTCTTCTCCAAACGCCAATATTAAGTTGTCGGTTTTCGCTGTTAATGAAATATTATCTGGTGCCATTTTATTCAATACATCCCTTTTAACTCGGAGTTTATTTATTGTACCAGAGGCATCCATAGAGCAACCAATTAAAGTGTGCGATGCAGCTAGAAAGCTTCCTTTCATCGTGTCTCCCTCATCACACAGCGCTTTTACAGCACATTTTTTGCCATGCTTTTTAATGTATGAAGCACTGACGATTTGTTTGCAATAAATACAAGGCGCGTAATCAGCTTCAGTTAGGGAAACAGCCTCGTCTTCCTTGGGTCTATAATATGGCATTACATTCCCTTTTAAAAATTCTTTGAAGTTGGCATCATTTTTAAGAACTTGCAGAATTTGTTTCCTTTCGTGGCTTTTTTTCGGGTATGATAAAAATTCTTTCACTTCGTTTTCTGAACTATGATTTCTTTCGATATGTCTCTCAAAATTCGTGACATAATTTTCACAAAACTTACACAAAATAGTTTTTCGCTTCTTCTTTTTAAGTTTTTGTAAATATAAAATTTGTGAGGCGGTCGTAGGCGTCTCTGGAGCGGTCGTAGACGTCTCTGGGTGTCCAGTTGTTTCACTTTCCTTGATGTTAGACATGGAATCGGCTTCACTTGTCGACTGGTCAGGAAAATGTAAATCTTCTATATAAGGTATGACTGGAGAGGCTCCTTCATTATTCTTATCATTATTTTCGTCGTTACTATCTTCAAAGTTCATATCTGAATCAGTACTACTTAAAAAGGAAGGACTGTACGGAGGATCAGAATCAAACTCATCACTTTGCATTAAAATCGATGGCTCCTTTACTTCATCTTTAGAATCTGAATTCGACTCAATAGCGTAATTTTTTCGTGGCTGTGTTTGAGACGTATTTGTGGAACTACTGGCGATGCTATCTGCGTCATTTTCTGCGCTTTCAGAGTTTTTCGACGATCGAAAATTGTAGCATCCTGCTTTAAACTCTGCAATTCACATTACAAATTTGGGTAGATTTTCTTATGAACTACAAGGGGAATATTTGAGCCAGTTCAAGTTTATTAAATTACTTTACAACAATAACGTTATTTAAAAAAATAAGCCCTGTCATTCTCAAATTCTGAAGAGTATCCATTTTTTTACTTTTTTTTTTAGATAAATTAAATATTATACCCCGTAACTTACGTATTACCTATACGAAACCATTCCATTAAGAGGTCTAATTAAAGAATAGGGGTAGTTCTTTTCTTCGAATTTAATTTAAAAAAATACACTTTACATTTCTAAAAATTTAATACTGTACAGTACAGCAGGCATTTTGATATAAAAACGTGGAAAGGCAAGTTTGTCTAGTAAAATCGGTGAGGATCCTATTGCATTAGCCACAGACGCCAAAACATGCATGTGTGAATTCGGTTGAAACATGCACGATACCAAAACACAAACTCATAAATGGGATATAAAATCATAAAAATAGTCGTATAATTGAATGGCCAAAGGAAAGTGAGAACATTTTCTGGTCAAATAATCAATGTATTCTATTACTCATGATTACGCTCTAATGATATTCTAAAAAATAAGTTATTAAATGCAATTATGTAATACTTACTGGCTAAGTTGACTAATAAATTTGCTCGTTCACTCATAATTGCAATTTATATTAAAATAAAAATCATCAGGGCATAGAACTTCAACATGAAAATTAAAAATGCACGTGCACGCAACTTTGTCTGTTTCAGAACAAGAACCGATAGGTCAAGGTTACATGCCCACGCGAGAATAGATAGTTGTGATCAAAACAATCAACGCACTTCAACTGTCTGAAAACACTTGCAAATAATTGGCAACGCTGCTGGAAGCATTTTCAACGGAGGTTTGTCCAGACATGTATAATCGGAAGCAAATTAAACGCGTGCACATACTGGAGGCATATTCCTATTTGTGTTCATATATTCAATAAAATGTATACCTGAAAATTTTGATTCTTTTACCCCTCGATAGATCGCGTTGATCAGTGAAGTTTATTTTTCACTAATATGCGAACAATATTCGGAAAAAATTATTTTGAAGGCCGGAGGCAAATTGCTCCAATGGGTGTACCGGATGCAAATTGATATCACAGGTATATATATATATATATATATATAGATTTATCTATGGATAAAGTGGCATCATTTTTCGTCGTCTACAGGTAAAGTGGCATCTTTTTTACAAAGTGGCATCTTTTTTTTGATGCCACTTTACCATCACATTGCTCATCGATTCAGCTATGTGTCATGACGTCACTGGTGTGGTTATTTGGGTGATGCCACTTTACCACTAATATTCTATTTTTCATACAAAAAAATTTTTTTCGGTCTACGGTCGTAGTAGCCTCATTTTTTTGATGTTTACAGGTAAAGTGGCATCATTTTAAAAATTTGTTTTAAGAAAACCTATGAAATTATACATTCCGTTCGCCATGTGGTGTCGTTAACGTGACATTAGATGCACTTCTGAGGAATGTGCAAAGTGATGCCACTTTGACCATAGATCACTATATATATATATATACACATTTTTTTTCCACACGTACCGCCGGCGAGTATTCATAAAATTCGCTCAAAATTTGGTGAGAGACTCTTCATGAAAATGCGCAGAACAGCTTTTTTTGTTTTTTTGATAAATTTCAAAATGGTGGATCACTCAAATTTTTAGGGGGGCTGGAGAAGGGGCAAATAAGCTCAAATTTTTCGTTTTTGATCTCATATGAAAAATGAGTCACGAACACTTACATATCCAAATTTCAGCTTCCTAAGTGCATATTGAGAGGAGTTAGAGCAAAAAACGGCTTTTTGAGGAAGTTTTGAGTCATGAAATTTCTTGAATCTTCCATATCTCCCACCAAATCAAGTTAAAGAGGTCAAATTTTGTGTGTGAGGTTAGTTGGTGACCAGAATATGACTCTTGAATTTGGATCAAAATGGATTCAAAATGGCGGATTATCAAAATTTTGAGTAGAGCTTGAGGAGCCTCAAGTTGGTAAAAATATAATTAATATGAATTCATATGATTGTTGGGGATAAGTTGTATACTATATCCCAATTCACTTCCATACATGATGTTGGAGGGGGGAAGGGGGTTATCAACCTAAAATAGTGGTGGGTACAGGAGGGGTCGAAAATTTTTTATTGCTGTGTCATATGATAAAATGAGCCCAAGTGACAAACCTATTTTGATTTTAGCTTCCTCAGTGATTTTGGAGGGGAGTTAGAGCAAAAAACGGCTTTTGGAGGGGAAATTGCTGCAGGAAATTTCATGAATCTTCCATATCTCATCACCAAATCGGCCTAGAATGGTCAAACTTTGTGTGTAGGATTAGTTTGTGACCAGAATATAACCACTAAATTTGAGTCAAAATGGATCCAAAATGGCGGATTATCAAGATTTGAAGATAATTTGAGGACCCTCAAATAGTTATAATTTGAGAAATATGTGTTCACATGATTATTTCATGGCAAGAAATACTACATTTGTGCCAAATTCAACTTCTTAAGTGTTTTTGGAAAGGATAGGGTAGGGGTTTTCAGACTTGGTATTGGGTGTGGCCTGTAGTCATGAACGGTTAAGCAAGGTTATTAATAAATCAAAACAAGCTCCAGTTAAAAACTCAGCTCCAGTAATGCGGCATGGCTGCTTACGTTTTTTTTATTTAGTTTTAGATTTTTGCCGTTTTTAGCTTTTAAGTTTTGATGTTTTGAAGTTCTGACTTCTGAATTTGAAATGAAAATAAAAATTTTTCTATTATTTTTATTTTCAATTTTTTTACATTGGTATTTTACTTTTTTCATGAGTCATAGCTACTTGAAGGTTTGAAAATATTGAAATAAAGCAAAATAAATAAAAGTGTTGAAAATAAAAGACAAATTTTAGTTTATGAATTTTCGAGTCATTTTATTTTAGTGTACAAATTGACAGACATACGTACAAACACAATAACAGGGCTTTTGCAAACACAAATGTAAAAAAACACCACAACCACAATAACCTATTGAAAATTGAATTTGTTTCAATTAAAAACCTTAACCACCATCACAAATTAGAAAATAGAATCAAAAACCATAATATGTTATACTGAAAAAATTTTGAAAACTTTTTCAAAACCATAACCAAAAAAAGAAAGGAATTAGAATTTCAAAACCACTTAAAAGCATTTCGAACTTTCAATTGAAAACCAATTCAAAAACCACAAGTACCACAACCTAAAACCTAACTATCACGTACCACAACTACAACAACCAATTGAACCTAAAATGGTTTTTAACCCTGCTTTTTTGCACTTTAACCTGACGTTTCAGAATATCTATTTTTTGGATATCTGAAAGCCCTCTATTCCCGAAATTTGCTTGTAATAATTTTATAAACCCATGTGGGTGTTGCTGATTTCCAGTTGTGAACTCTGGAAGATTCCCCAACTTAGGATCCTTCGTATGTGAGTGAATTGTTCAGTCATTGAGTATGGTGGTAAGGCTACGCTCTTGGTCTAATGCAGCATTTTGATTAGCTGTTAACACATTAGCCAAAGTTTGTAGTATTTCTGTACTAGAAGGGTTATTCGAAGTCATAGTTTGCTCAGGATTAACCCTAGGAACGTCATTTAAACTTGGCATATTTTGAACTGGTACAATATTTGAATTACATCGAGCAGGTGGAGTAGAATTATGCCCCAGTCCCGGTAGACATATGATTGGCATTCTACAGGTACATAGCTCACTCTTATTAAAGCTTACAGAGGCAACATGTTCCTCAATCACTGTCACTCGTTCACTAATTCTTTTCTCAAGCAATTCGTTAATCTGAGCTACAAAACTGACACTCAAATGTTCAGCAAGCTCAGGTACCATAGATGATCGAGTTCTTCGTTTAGTTTTTGGTGTGGAGGAAATTTCTTCACGTGTTGACACACGCCCCGTCGTATTTTTTGCAGGTCGACCCCTCTTAGCGGCTATCACCGCTTTCCTTCCTGGCTTCCTTCTCGTGACATTAGTATCAGGAATTTGTTCCTCCAACCATTCTATTTCATCACCATCCGACTCTAAAGGACTTTTATTTATATTTTCGTTTTTTCTAGACATATTCATCTATTATAAATAATTGTAATATATGAATCAATTTGAATTGAATTCTTGGAATAGTAGCATTACGATTGGTGGTAGGCAGGGTAAGATAAAAATGGTAAGGCAAGGGAATAATCGTGTAATTTGTATAAAAATATAGACGTCACTCCCACCCTTCATATTATTTTGAGCAAAAATCTAACTGGAGTTCGAGCGGTCCATATACTGTATAGTCAAAGGGTTTTCCCCGGGCCCATCCTGAAAGTTTCGTCAACCCTGAAGGCATCCACAGAAAATACATAATATTCACTTTCGTAACAATGAAATATTTTTCTTTCTCCCACACGTATGAATTATAATTCTGAAGAATTATCCCAACAGATATTCCATTAATTGAGAAGAGAAGGCAATTTATACTTGAAATTTATCGACATACCTAAATTTTTCACAAGCACAAGTACAATTTAATCGAAGTGATTAAAGTAAATAGAATATCAATTAAACCATAGGAAGTTCAGTCTTCATAATTCCCTTTATCATTATCGTTAACTTCTCGATACATCTAGATTACAGCCAAATTAAATATTTCATCACTCTTATCGATGATCAGGAAGCTGAAATGATCGACGAGGAAAGTTATTATCGCGAAGCACTGCCCAGCACTCATTATTTTAAAATTGTTTATAATGTGAACTTGTTGTAAGTATAAGTGGCTCTTATTTTCATTAAACAGGTGAAAAATCTGATTTTACATATTTTTTCACTGCTGAATTTGAAGCAGTTATCGATATCCAACTGAATTGGTATGGTAAACATTTCATTTAAATCTATTTTTACTGTGTTAATTCCAAATAGCACGAATGGGGACGAGTTATTATTTAGTAGTAAAAAAACAAATGTATGAAAGAAAGGAATAAACAAAAGTAATGGGAAATCCAGAGGTTGGAGAATACTTTAATGTACTGAATTTCTCAAAATCATATTTCCACATTTTCTTCTTTAGAAATTTTAGGCATAATTATGATGATGGTCTAGGTGATCTTTTGATTGCATCAGAATTTCGCATTTTATTTTCTATTGTTTTTTTATCTTTTTTTTTCATCGATTAAAGATATTTTATAATTAAAGTTTGGGTTGTTGCTTTGTTAAAAAAAATAAAAAATCTCACTTAGGTACTTATTTTGTACTAAACTCATTATCCAACTATGATTTTTCTGGACAGCATAATCATTTGAGACAATCAACATTCGCATCATTTTATATTTTTGTAACCCCGATGAGATATTTTACAATACTCTGACACGTAGCTGATGTCTAACCTTGCGAGTTGGTGTGAATGTAATAACGTAGCGAAGTATTATATTGTTTTGTATATTTCATGTCTTGCCTTCACATTGTGTGACGTGCTGTTTGTGTTTTTTCATTATATCCAAAGTGAAAGTTCGTAAAAAAGTATCGCGCCCAATTTTTGGGACGCCAACAAACTTGAGTTGTAACCTTCGCGTTTTATCATTATATTGTGATATTATGATGAAACACTATGAGTAGGCTTTTCTTATAGATGAAATAAATACGAAAAAAATGGCGTTGGAGTAGTCGATTAAAAAATTATAAAAATTTTGGAAAAATGTAGTGTACGACAGACCAAAGATCTACAACGCTCCCATGTAGTATATCACAATATGATGGAAAAACGTGAGGGTTACAACTCAAATTTGTTGGCGCCCCAAAAATTGGACGCGATACTTTTTTATGAGTTTTTACTTTGGATATAATGAAAAAACACAAACAGCAAGTCCACACAATGTGAAGACAAGACATGAAATACACAAAACAATAGAGTACTTCGCTACGTTACTACATTCCCACCAACTCGCAAGGGTAAACATCAGCTATGTATCAGAGTATGGTAAAATATCTCATCCGGGTTATAAAAATATGCGGAGAGCTGCGCATATGAATATAAAAATTTTAATATCAGTAGAGTACTTACTTGTTTAAATTAGGATATGCAATGTTATGCGTAACACCATAATTGCATCAATTTTAAGCGATTTTCGCTTTATTTCAGTGATGGTAAAAACTAGTTGGGAATCACTGGGGTAAATATAGTCGTCAAATACTTTTTTTTTCATGTTTTTCACTTCTTAACAAATATTTCAGCTTATTAATAGTGCGAATTACGCGCAGTTTTTAAATTTTTCGATTTTCGAAAAAAGTTCAAAATTTTGGGTCCATTTAGGCAATGGTAAAAATTAAACTTGACGGCTGAAATTTTTATATCTTTTTGAGATCATTTCACAACAATTTTTCACTAAGCCTCCTTACTTTTCATAAAAAACCAAAATTCGGCCCACCCTAATTAATGCTATGTCGATTCAGTCTATGCTTAAAAATTCACCACGAATAGCCACTTATTCAAGATTTTATATCGACCCGGAAGCTAAATTCTTGTTAATAAACTTACTTAGATGATCCTTATTATATCTTCGTTGAAAAAAAAAACTATGGTACCCTCTACGACGAAATAATTTTCTTCTCTCCCCATCACCTATTTGCTTTAAATAGATGATATGTATTTTCTTGAAAATTAATGCAATTCGAATCCAGCATCCACTTCGTCATCAAATATTGAGCTATCAGATATCAGATAAGTCCTACTTCCCAAAGTGGAAAGAATGTAAAATAATTATCGTTGTACAACAATTATTCGAGGTAAAAGATTGTGGAATTCATTTCGAAAATCGAAGCAAAATCATAAATCATTTTAACGTGGTGGAATAATATGTCATTAGATAACGAATATCAAAGAACTCTTCTTCGATAGCTTGATCATTATATTTATACATCCATTAGCCGAATACCAAACACAAGCATTTCATAATCATCGCCTTCATCGGTTTTAAGAAGGTTACTTGATGTAATTTGATTTCGAAGTTGATTCGATAATTTAGGGAAGGAATACTATAGCTTTAACATCTTATTAATTCACGTGATTTAGTTACTTATTTGAAAAGATATGAAACCTCGTTCCAACTTCTAAATAAAATTTTAATTAATTAATAAAGCACAAATGGGATAAAGGGGGGTAGGGGTGAATTTAAACCTAAATGAGGTTAGAATTAAATTTCAATTTTCAACTGTAAAAAAGTACAAGTAAATCATTCAATATAACTAGTATCGGCTACCTACTTACTACGAATTCGACCCGAACCATATTTTCGCGACATATTCTCGCCATAAAAATGTTCATCCGCCAAAATAAATTCTAAAGATATCGAATAGGTTGTTTTGCTATATCAAAAAAATACTGCAGATCTAGAAATTCACCAAGAAATTTTATTTATTTTCTGTTTGTTTTGGATAGGCGGTAAATCTAACTACTCCTTCTGTTCCATTCGTTCCAACTTTATAAAAATATGCAAATTAATTTACTGATACCGCTATTACCTCTCTTTACTTTGATTCGGAGTGCTGTGGTAATTGAACGAGGCTTGGACAAATCCGATTTCTTTACCCGCGAAAGGGCAACTGGCATGTCTATCTCGGCTTCATTCACGAAATTCAACAATATTCGATATCACACAAACGTATTTTAATGAACAAATTGGCTTGTTAACTAATGTATAAAATTTTCAAACCATAAACAAAGTTTAAATTTATGATCAAAGAGAAAAACAGAACACAAGGTATATATATAACAAGACAAAATTAATATGCAAGAGCAAAAGTTATCAAAGATGCGAAAACATTAGGCAATAAATCCAATCAATCAATCAATGTGTATCCCTTCGAAAATTCCCAGAGCCATGTACACCTCAGACAAAAATCCCCCCTTCTCTACCGAGTCGTCGAAAGAGTGGGTTCATCTTCCACCAACCAGATAAGTAGGTACCTATCTAGTCGATGTGAACAATATATTCAACGTAAAATCTCAAGTTTAGACGTATTTGATATAATATAGGACGATTTTACGCATTACAACGTACATTATGAAAACATATTCTGAGAATTAGTAGCTTTAGGTATATTTGTTTAAAACTCATACTTGCGAGTAAAACTTGATGGATAGGGTTGAAAGTTGGAGGAAGGTTAAGAGTAGTGATGTTTTAGAGATGATTAATTTTTAGAGGTGAGTTAGTGTGAGGAGGCATGAGTTGGGGTTTTTGGTTCACGCAATTCAAAACTGTTGTGATTTTTCTTACTAAAGTGAAGTACATTTTTTCACAGAATTTCGCAATCCATACTCATACTATCCCAAATTCACGAAACAAATCAACATGAAATCTCCCACACAAGTGACTTTCGAAAAAATACAATTTTTTTTTGTCAATTAAAAAATATGCAACGTAAAACAAATTTCTGTTCTTCCACATCACTATTCAGCGCTTCTTTTTTACACCTCGTATGAGGTTACAACACCACACAGGTTGCGTGGTTTGTGCGATTACTTGAGTAAAACTTAATACATCAAGTTGATAGTTGGAAGAAGGGTGGAGGTAGTGGAACTTCAGAACTACTGATTAGTTTTTGGAGATGGTCGGACGTAAGTTGATGTGAGGAAGCTTGACTTCGGGTTTTTTGGTTCTCGCGCGATAACTTGAGTAAAACTTGATGGATAGAGTGGAAACTTTGAAGAAGGGTAAGGGTAATGAACTAATGATGCTTTAGAGCTGATTAGTTTCTGTCCATGATCGGTCACGAGTTAGCGTGAGGAGGTGTAAATTTAACTTTTTTGGTATTCTCATAATAAGTCCGCGAAAGTGCTTTCTTCGGGTATTCGCAAGACTCAGCACATGGATCGTGGATACATAAATTAAGACAAAAAAAATATATATATAACTAATTTCATTGCAAAGGATTAAAATTTAAATTATTAAAAACAGACCATTTCAAGATTAAAGAAAACTAGACACACTGTGTCATAATAGTGGACTGATATACTCATCAGTCCCACTTGTACTGCATTACCACGGTCGTGACAACACTATCTAATAAATGCAGCATTTTCAGATCGACCATCTCGTAATGGTCCACTGATCAATTGATTAGTGGCGTCTTCGCGTAGAAATGATTCCCTGAGATACGACGGTGCGAGCGCGCGAATGGCATAGCTCCAGAGTTCCCATGGATGATCAACGAAGACATAGTCTACGTTGTTTGTCGGGAATCCGCACCTTTTTATATTGTTTTGGGGAGATTAATCACCTCGAACAATAGAATGAGGTGTGCGCCGCTACAACGCTCGTCAATGTCGCTAAGGTGTAATCTGAATCCGCATATGCAAATGATTATCGTCATTTGCTAGCTGTGGCTACAAAAGAAGAGTTTTTGGTTTGTTTTTATTTGCTGATATTTATTAGGTCAAGTGGTTTGTCAGCTTAACGAGGGTTATCGTGTCATAAAAGAATGCCCCTAAAATGAGCTTAAAGCTCCAAAGCTCAGCTTCCCGTTGATAGACTCGCACCAAAAACTAATCAGATCTTGTTCTTAATGATCTACACCTACTGTAAAAATTTTGAATCGATCTGTCTAGTTAAACTGAAGAAAAC